>CM061532.1:43038082-43163625 GCA_030545055.2 Neoaliturus tenellus | reverse complement strand
CGCATTTCACATCTGTATTTGTAAACTCCGAAGCATAGCTTGAATATAACCGGACTTGTGAGCTCCTGACAAAAAAGTTAGTTTCATGGTTCAGTGAATCTGATACCCAGCATGGTTTTGGTGTGTCTCCCTCACAGTTGTCGACTCCACTAGAACCGAATGTATTACAAGCCTTAGTTTCAACTCAATTATTTATTTACAGAAAGTTACAAAGTTTTATGTTTAGTTAACAAAATGTAATGAGAAGGCTTGAGATTTCATTATTTCTATTTGTTACTAAAAACTTTGATTTTAATACGTTTATGGATATAGTTACATACTGTACAATTATACACGATGTCCCTGAAGTGTCATTACAAACCCTATATGAGTTAAGAAAGTGCCTTAATCGAGTGCGGGATTTTGTAGTGGCTTGAGTAGTGTCGCTCCTAGAAGTACTACAAAACCCTATATTAGTTCTAAGGTTATAGTTACATTCTCTAAGCGTCTTTATAATACAAGAAAATGATTATTTTACATATATTTTAATAATTCACGTAATAAATTGACTCAGTGACGTATGGTGATAAAATGACTAAAACACGTCTGTTCATTAGCTGAAAAATAAATGCCTCACACAAATGATGGAGAGTTAAATACGGTAGTTGCAAAAATAACATATTTGTACGAAAACAAATCCTGATGGTACCCATGCAAAACCTTTTTTCTTTTTTTATTTTGTTAAAGCCGTTTAGCTACTCTACGAAAATAAAAACGAATCTACAGAAATTGCTGCAGTTTTTCTAGTCCTAAAAACGCTCACGTAAATGTAGAAGACAATCTCTTGTTAATAATTATTAATGCACATCTTCAAAACGGTAATGTTTTCTTTGAAGAATCTTAAATCAACATATAAGCAAATAACTTGGTAGACTCAATTACACAACTATGCTGCAAAACTAGATATATTTTAATTTTGTTAAACTTTTCAAGCACAAAATTTTTTTATGCTAACAAAATACAAGAGAATCATGTAAACAATATATATTCGCAACAAATTATTATCTATAATACATTGTTTCTCTACCTATTTGTGTCTGCGTACCACTTAAGAGTCATCTTCACCCCTGGGCCAGTAGCCAATTGTTGCGCAGTCGGTAATGTTAACAATATTTATAACAATAATTTAACAAATATTACTCTCTGTGACGTCACAAAGTAACTCATTTTCCTTATTATTTCAAAATTTAGTAAAATTTCCGAAATTTCGAGGTATGAGGGACATAATATAGCTATTCAACTAAACACTTACCAAGTTTAAAGAAAATTCGTTTAAAAACGGCGTCTGAAACAGGGGAATGAAATACCATGTTTTGCATTAAAAGCCGTATAGTTAACATTGCCGACTGCCCAACAATGGGCTACGGGCCCTGGGGTGAAGATGACTCTTGAGCTCTTTAAATTTTTTTGGAGTACCACCCAAACTCATACTTACCACCCCCTCCCACCGACAACCTACTTCTTATACAGGTTTACTAGGATATTGTTTTCTATTTAATACGATTCCCTATAGCGATTAGGTATCCACCTAAAAAATGGTTAAACAACGTCTTCAAAACATTTGCGATTAAAGATTTTATATTAAATAAATAAGAATAAATAGGCAATAGTGATGTTATTGGAATAGTTCACTGCTGTCGTTACAATTAAAATATTATAAATGAAAACGTATTAATTCAAAATTAGATGGATTGGCTTTTAGAGTACAGTATTTATCTATCACTTTTTTTGGTCAACCTAGTAACACTTTACCGTTGCAAGGTATCGTAAAAAAGTTTAGTGATGTTTTTCCTTTAAACTTGTAAGATGATAAAATACATTTCAATTTTAAATTTAATTTAAATTTTAAAGCCCATTAGTACAAGGTAAAAGCGGTTAGAGTTTAAACGTAGGATGCTGATTTTGCCTAAATCTTGTTTGCCATTTTAAATATTTTGAGATAAAGATGACAAATGAGCAGACCTTCAAGGAAATTGAGAAAGTGGGTTACAAACAACTCTAACGCCAGATGACACAGCGGAGAATTTTGGGGCGCTATTGTTTGGCACGGATGGATCCGGGGCTTAATCCTTCAAAGTACAGGACAATGTTCCCGCTTCGACGGCCACGTGAAAAGATCGGCGACCTTGAACCTGTCGCGACGGGGACATACCGACATTTACAACAGACAGTACGCTTGACCAGACATTACTTGTACAGCAGATTGTAATGCAGTGGTGTACGTGACAATCTGAATAAAGTAGGATTTTAAGTCTGGTCACTTTCACAATCACATTTGTGTTTTTATTATAAAGTTTTACCGACGATATTATAATTTAATAAAAATTAAGAATATATACATTTACTGTATAACTGTTTAATGTATAAGAATATAAACTGTATTTAACTAAATAATAATTTTTAATATAATTAATAATTAGCCAATATAATTAATAATTATAAATAATTATTGTATAACTGTATTATTTAATCAGTTTTACTCCATGGCCTGTTATTTCGAAAGTTCTTTGTATTATTCTTAGTGCAGAGATTTTCTTTTAAATACAGATCTTAATCAATTAGGTACAACTTTTCTTTGTATATTTGAGGAAGTTTATTTTTAACTTCCGGGTTTTTTAATTTCTTTTTTTATTTTATCGAACAGTTTTAACTGGCAAAGTTTTTTCTAAAACATTGATTTTTTCGCGAAATATTGCTAGTTTGACTCGTACACCTGATTCTTACATTTTGATCAAGTTTCAAGTATTTTTAATTACCGTATGTCTTTAAACATTTCCATGGCTTACTAATATTATAATGTAACTTAAAGGTATATCATTTACAAATATTTACTATATCTGAAACAAGAAAAGTGAAGCCGACACCAGAGCCGTATCATCAGCAAAAAGAAATGGTTTACCCCTGATATTTAATTTAGAAATGTTATTAATATAGATAAAAAACAATATAAGTCATTAAGTGCTTTCCTGGATTACACCTTAGTCTACATTAGTCTGTCACTACAGATTCCATTCATTGTTACAAATTGTTTGCAATTTTTAAAATAACCATTGCTTAAAGCACTTTCTTTCACTCCAATTATTTCCAATTTCTTTAATACATTGTTGTATAAACTAAGTCAAAAGCTAGGTCAAAAAACATTATCAAAACTTTGTTTTTGACATTTATCTTACTTAAAATAAATTTTGTAATGTCAAACAAGGCGTCTTATGTGTTTTCCCTTTCCTGAAACCATACCGTACTGGCATTCGGTGATAATTCCTTCCCTAATTAAATAATTTGTAAGTTGGACTTTAATGCATTTCTCTAAAATTTATCGACGACTGTTAGTAATGAGATTTGTCTTAAAATATTCGTAGATGATTTTGAACCACTTTTATGGATTGGGATTACTGTTGAAATTTTGAAAGGATTTGGAAATTCCCCTGTTATGATACTGAGATTTACAATGTGAAGCAAAGGCGCTCTAAATGACATTAATAGTTTTTAATTATTTTTGATGGTATTTCGTCGCATCGAGGAGCAGAATCCCCCTTAATACTACATATTATATACATTAATTGCGACCGTGTAACGGGCTCCAGTGTGAGGACGGCATCACAGGCGTCTAACCAAACTAACCAAACACAAACTTTTTCACAGTAGAGTAGACCTATCTTATCTAGCCTACTTGCGTACAGTTATGCTGTATTTCAAACCAATATTTTACTTTTTTTTAGTTGTTTTTCGTTAATTAAGGGTCTAGTCCAACAGAATACAAAAGATATTGAATAATTAATTTCAACTAAACTAAAAAATAAAAATACTAAGTTAAAACAAGACATGTTTTTTGTACGGAACTCCTAACATTCAGTTGTTCTTCATTTTCCCATTTGATTAACATATTGCGACTGTAAGGGAATTGAAAGCCTTTAAATAGTAAAAACAGTACACTTAGAGCGGAAGACAAAATTATATATACTGTTACATTGTTGCAGTTACGTTGTTATATTTTTGCTACAGTGCTAGAACAATTACATAAATTTTGAAAAGTGCTGGGCAATTATTCTTATAACTCTCGAAAAGCGCTAGGATTTCCAAGGGGGTGGAGCCGAGCACATAATATAAAATAAAAAAAGAGTTAAACCCAAAAGTGCCAGAGGCCTCTATTTTGTATCTCGATCGTATGGAGAATCAGATGAAATCATCGGTGTTTAGAAATAACAATCGAAACAACTGATATTTCCGTTTAAGTCCGCCCTTATCGATATCGGCGGCCCGACGATATATGGTTGCTTCGCACTTTTCGGACATAAGGCGAGGCACGACATATCGTTGCTTAGCATTTGGAGAGTAAGACGATAAACGATATATCGTTCCATAATCAAAATAAAAAACATATTTATTTTACATTGTTCATAATTACATTTTATACAAGCAATATTTAACAGTTCTAAAGTAAATATTCTTAATGCTAAATATGATAAGTGAAATTAATTTTTGCAAAGGCTTAGTGCCTGCCTGTGAGAATGAGTCCTGTTTTAGGTTAAAATACAAATAACGACTTACAGGCTACATGTTAAATGCAAGAGTTAAATATTTAATTCATTCAACATATACATCAGCTGTTGTTAAGGAGTATTCAAATCACAGTTTATTTTTTTACTAGAAGCGTAAAATATTAAGTGGAATATCTTTGAAAATGAGCTTTCTTTGTTCGTAGTATCTATATATTAATACGCAAGCATGTTTCATTTCCTCCTTTTTTTCTCAGCTCGTGTGCATCGTAGGAGAAATCCGTGCATACCGTTAGAAAGTTACAGTCCTGTAGATGAGCAGAATCACATTCTAATTCACATCGGACACCAGGGGTACGCCCCATAGGCTTTTAAAGTTCCAATGTTAATCTTATGGAGGAAGGAGAATTGATTGAATCATTAGACAGTTGTTGTAAAAACAGCCGCCAGAAAAAAAAAACAGGAAAAACAGATGTTTCAGTTATAAAATGTAAAGTTCTTGGGTCCAGTTCAACTGAAATTTTGATCAAATTTTGATCAGGAGGCGATCTCTAGTAATAATGAGTTTCTAATTGTCAAATTTTGAGGTTCACATGATTGAGTGGACAAGCATGATTAGCCTATATTACAAATTAAAGTTCATTGATGGAAGTCAACTTAAGTAACTTCCAAGTTAACTTAAGTAAATGATGAATTTTTTAATAATTCGTCTTGAAATTAATTAATTATTTTTTTTTTATATTTTTGTAGTACCGTGTGTTGGAAAAGTTATTCTAATGAAGGTGGGAAAGGAAGTTGAGACGAATATTGAATACGCCATGCTAAGTTCTTAAGTATTGGAGTGCAATAGTTGTTCATTCGTTGTTAAATTACATTTATTTCAATGCATTTTAATACAATTATATGCATTGTCTTCTATTTTAATTAATTACTTAGTACCAGGTTAACCGAGCCTTGCTCGTTGGTTTTAATACAGTTTTGATATAGTGTCATTAGAGCTATTAAATTTCCCCCAACAACCAACTATACCTCTTCACAGTTAACAGCTGTTTAAAAAAGTCTGCTTAATATTAATGTGCCTTTATTTTTGTATACCTTTCGTTGTTATTTCGTTACCAAAATAGCAACCCATAAGACCAATGTTAAAAATTACGATTTTTAAACTTAAATTCTGACAAAATTCGATTTTTCCTGGGATGGAGGCCTTTTCTAAACTTATTTTTGGGCCAATACACTTTTAATTGCAAAGTTTAAGCAAAATCTGACAGCTAGATTTCGAGATCGTGGAACACACATCCCTTCAGACATTCCTCGTATTATAGTATAGGATAACTTTTCCAAAGTAAACTCAAAACTTGCGACTTACTTAAATAGATTAAAATATGAATAACCACAACTATTCACTTCTTGTAGTATTTTCATGTTATTAGGTGTGCTATTAAGGCTCCGGTCTACCCCAGCCAAAACAACAACAATGCCGAATCCCGTATTCCATAGCGTTAGGCGTTCCATAGCGTAGGCCATAGCGCTAGGCGAGTTTGATGGCTGCAGAGGTTTACGGGGATCGTGTTTCAGAATTAACCAATTAAGATAGAGAGAGATTGGCTGTTAACTTTTTCTAAAAGTGGAAAAAAGGAATTAGTCGGCTATCATTTTAGAATTTTTGAATAAAATTTCTAATTTCAATAATAATTGTCTAAAATCATCTTTTTTTAGTTTTGTAAATGCAGATGTTTACGGGGATCGTGTTTTAAAACTAACCAATTAAGATAGAGATTGGCAGTTAACTTGTTTTTAAAGTAGAAAAAAGGATCTAGTCGGCTACCTTTTTAGAATTTTAAAATAAAATTTCTTATTTCAGCTATAACTGTCTAAAATCATCTGTTTTTCTCGATTTTTAACTGAAGTTTTCTATTGGTTTTAATGAACTAATTACAAAAGTGTAACAGAGGAAAATTAGTACCGTTATTCTTCTTTAATATGACACCATATTTATAGCTCTAGGCTTTATTTGCCAAAAAATAACACGATTCTAAAAAACCCTTGCATTTGGGTGCGCGCCAGGGGTAGAAAGGCTCCGGTCTACCCCTGACAATTAAACCCGTTTTCTACCTAAAGTTCGCCGCTGTCTGCTCTCACCCCTATCGGACCGACACCGTTCCCACTACACAACGCCAACGTATTCTAAGAAAAAGAGAAAGTTTTTGGCTTCCTTTTGCCAACAGATTCGCCACATGCTCCGTTAGGGTGTGTATGTGGACTTCACAAATTAAAACTTTGATGCCGGAGTCCACAACTACGCGTCCGTTCTTGAAAATGATACACGTGTATGCGGAGTTCATTAGCGTGCAATTTGTAACAAGTGTGTATGACGATAAAAAATATTAGGTTTTTTAAAAATGTGATTACATAGTTAAATTCTACTTACAATTAGAAAAATATTGGTGAAAGAAACACTCGTGTGTATGGATTTTTAAGACGGAGTTTATAAGTACGGATATTTTCATACGGAATTCACAAGTGTCGAAGTTTCAGTATGTGTGTGTGTGTGTGTGTGTGTGTGTGTGTGTGTGTGTGTGTGTGTGTGTGTGTGTGTGTGTGTGTGTGTGTGTGTGTGTGTGTGTGTGTGTGTGTGTGTGTGTGTGTGTGTGTGTGTGTGTGTGTGTGTGTGTGTGTGTGTGTGTGTGTGTGTGTTTTCAAATTCAAATTTTCAAATTCAAAAAACTTTTATTTCCATAAATACAATACAGTACAATAATTCAATACAACCATGTGTAAAAAACACGTGCGGTCGTCAAAAATATATTCACTATTTACAAAAGTCTCTTTCTAAGTCTTGAGTTTTCTTGATGTATTAAATAATAGCGAATAAAAGCAAGCACATATAGACATATAAAATATTCAAAATGATTTACAATACAAAAACAAATGACAACAAATAAGAAACTTAAATCACAAAGTAGCACACAACAAACACAGGCTGACATGACATACAGCAGTAATTTAATGAAAATTTTTTTTTCAACATAAACCAAATAAATATTCTCCACAATAAAACAATGAATTATAAAATATGTTACCTGTACAAATTTAATGTTTAATAAAAAAACCCATAAATTACTCCTTTTTTTACTTAATTTCTTCGTCAAATATTAAACTTTTTAAACATTTCTTAAAAATTTTATAGTTATTATGTACAAAGGCTCTTAACTTATGGAAATTTGTATTGAATATTTGGACCACCCTACTATGACACTGGATTCGGCTGGAATCTTTCATGAGTCTCGGTTCACAAAGCATTCCCTGAACAATAGTTCTACTATTTCTACATACACTGACAAGCGGAAATAGGCTACTAAATCTACGTTGGAAAATTAAAATGGAATAAATATATATCTGCCTAACCCTCATTACATTTAATTGTTGAAATAGTGGAGCCGCAGACTCATACTTCCTCAGCCCAAAGATAGTACGTAATGCAAGTCTTTGTATCGTTTCAATTGGCCGTAGAATGTATGGGAATGTGCCACCCCAGTGAATGATACCGTATTTCAGAGTAGCTTCAAACCAAGCTAAGTAAAGTGTCCGTAAGTCTTCAGGTCTAATAAATTGTCTTAAGTGAAAGAAACTGTAGTTGATTTTCCTCAGTTTTTTGTTCAAATAATCAATGTGAGTGTGCCATCTTAAGTCCGAGTCAATATGGAGTCCGAGATATTTAACAGAATCTACAAACTTTATTTTGTACTTTATTGTGTGTGTGTGTGTGTGTGTGTGTGTGTGTGTGTGTGTGTGTGTGTGTGTGTGTGTGTGTGTGTGTGTGTGTGTGTGTGTGTGTGTGTGTGTGTGTGTGCGTGTGTGCGTGTGTGTGTGTGTGTGTGTGTGTGTGTGTGTGTGTGTGTGTGTGTGTGTGTGTGTGTGTAAGTATGTATGTGTCCCTAGACTCGTAAAAAGGTCCGATCGAGATCAAATTTTGTAGAGATGTGTAATCTTACCTTTATTTGGATGAATCCGTAAACCAGATATATCGACCTACCGGAAAGGGTATAGGTAGTTGTAGGGTTTTGTAGCCTAAAAAATGTTTTTTATGCATTTTTCATATGTAATTTTTTTTAATTTGTTTTTTTTACCACTGGATTAAGCTAAAAAACACACAATTTAGTATCTTGAAGCTTTTCTCTATCTCCATTGGTTACCGAGATATTAGAAAGTCTAAAGACAGTACATTGTATTTAGGGCTCCAATGTTAATCTTATGGAGAATAAGGATGTGTTAATATTTCACTTATTAACCAATATGTTTGGATGAAACTTGGTATTTAGCTTCATTTGGTTGAGATTTAACCATTTATGTCAAAAAATCTTGGTTTTTGTACTTATCATGGCAGCAAACCTGCATATTCTTTTCCCATGTTAATCATATGGAGAATAGGCAAACTCTTTTATTTATGGACAGATATTGATGAAACTTAGTATATGGCTTCATATGGTCTAAATAATCTTCTTTATGCGATAAATTAAAATCTAAAATAAAATAAAATGCGATAAAATCTACTTTTAGTGTTCTCCATGACAGCATACCTGCATACTCTTTCCGGTCTTTCCCTATATATATCATAAGGAGAATATACATTTATTTCCCTATGAGCAGATAATAAAACTTTGTTTACATGTTCATGTGGTCAAAATTAATATTACTGATTTGGAAATTAGCTGAGTATGCAGGTCTGCTACAAAGGGGTATTTTATATTGGTTTTATATACAAGGTGAGTTTTTAATGCCCCCCCCTTCTAAATTTTCTGCATTTCTTAAGATATTTACTCCGGACCATCACCAATCATCATTGATGAGTTTATACTTTTTGGATGTGGTTAACCTTTTTGGCCACATCTTGAATCCGATGTTGGACAATGTGTCGTCACGAATATTCGGCCAATGCGGGCGTGGCTTAAAGCTATTTCAATCTTTTTAAGAACTCAATTAATATCAACACAAATTATCGCTGTTTTGATTTTGGATTTGCAAAAGTTTAATTAACTAAACTAAAATTTGATGTGAAGTTTCCATCAGAAATCAAATAGTCTCTTACATGTAAAGTACTAAAATACTTGAAACCATACATTCATGCATAATGTTGTTTTGAATTTAAACCCAGCTCGCTGTTTCATAAACGATCAACTGTAGGTGAATGTTGGGAGAAAGGTGAGCTGGTGTGAAAGTCCACGGTGCAACCCCATCGAAACAGGGGTCACGGTCGGCTTCGAACATTATGCAGATTAAATTTCCTTCGGAACTTCTAATTAAATTAACTCAGTTTACCTCGTTATGATTACGTAATTATAAACGAAATCATTCTCGATTTTAATAGGAGTAAAAATATTGAAAGTAGAATTTGTATTAAGTAGTTAATTGTTTTATAACAAATAGGGCTTGCCCACTGGTCGAAATTTTACCAAAAACTATAATATGTTCATTCATGATAGCATCTGTTCTTCTTTTTTTTACTTTTTATTTTGGGCTAATTAACAAAATGCCATGACAAGCCCACAATTCTTATACTCTAAAACAAGCTCCATTTGTCCGGGCAAAGTTTTTTTTCGCTCCAAGGATTTTTTATTTTTTGATTGAATATGGGGGTTTTGGCCACCAGAAATCGATTGGAGCTGGTCCCATAGCTGGGAAAAAACTGGTTTTCGCGCTAGAGCTCTTTAAAGTTTCCATGTTATCCTTATGGAGATTTTTAAATTGAACAAAAATCAGCTGATAACTGTAGATATAAACCAATGTAACCAATGTGTTACATCTTTAATCTGTAGTTTAGGAAAATTATATCAAAGTGCAGCACCCTTCGGCCAGGCGAGTGAGCGAAGCGAACGAGCTCCTCTTTAAAAGGAATAGGGCGAGTGAGCGGAGCGAACGAGCTTTGTGTGAGAACGAAAGTAATAATTTTACCGAGCTTAAGCTCGGTCCCCCTGGTACTTTGAATAAAATTATGAATTTAAAACTAAACAATAGAAATTTTACCACAAGGCAATCAAATAAAAAAAGAATTAAATATGGATATTTTCACTTTTGATAAATTCAAAGATAATGTCCAAATCTTCAAAGTTTTCACATGATAAATTAGAGACAATATTACATGGAAGTTCCACTTTCAATTTCGTTAAATCTTTCATCATTTTCTTCCTTTTGTCTTCATTAAAAAGCATGCATGCAAAAAGTAGATGGTGAGGGGAGGCAGAGTCTTGAAGACAATCACAGACTTGACTGTTGGATATATTAATACGATAAAGATGATCCCTGGAAAAGTATGACCACATATTAATCTACAAAATAGCGTGACGAATCTACGGCTCCTGTTACAATCATAAAACCAGGGCTAATAACACTAGGTTTTAGATTGAAAACCCTTCTTCCTTTAAACGCACTAGAAATTTCCCATTCCTCTTGCCATTTTTTGTAGGCATTTCTCCTTATTTCCTGTCTGTCATGCATTTATATAAAATATAATTTTAATTATTTTATTTTGTTTTAACTATTTCATTTATTAAAATTTGTTCATTATTGCAAGCATTAACATAGTTAAATGAAAACTTTGAGTCTAATACGCCTTATAAAAGGGTCATAGATTAAAGACAGGTTGGTTGATAAATCTCATTTCATCTCAATTTTCAGTAAGCAATTTTTTTAACATAAAATATACTAATGTTAACCTTCAAACACTCTATTATACATAATTATTTCTAGTAATAGTTTTGATTCGGATGATGATGAGTCTCTATACAGAAAAAAGTTAAGAAATAGTAAAATGTATAAACAATAATACTTCTCTAATCATAAGCTCGATTTTCAAATTAATAAAATATGACCTTAATCTTCATCCAACCACCTTTTCAGTGTTAATGTATCAATTACAAATTTAAACCACTTTTTGCACTTTTTCCAATATCGTGAAGGTGAGAATATCACCCATATGGTTGGGCCCGGCCAGCACATCTTCATGTTTCTCTTTTCGTCGAACCAAATGTCGTATGCTTCATACATGGTGGTGCCCTCCAGACACCAGTCTTTGAAAAAGAATTCATCGTACATTAGCAGGGTTTAGATGTAAAGAGAGTGTATTATCAGTGTGTTTTAGTACTAAGATTCTACGAATAACACAAATACAAATGCAAACACGAAAAGCCTTTCGTTTTCAGTATCCTAAGAGGGAGTTGGAGTCAATTCAGATTCGGTCTTTTCCCTATATGAGCATTGTTAAACGGGAATAACTCCTTTTTTGGAATGAGAAAATTGTGGTTTATGGCTCTAACAAAAAATTCATCAAGACGGATGCGGGTTTCGAGGGTTATTTACATGAAAAAATTAGGTTTCTTTTACTAAATGAAAAGAATATATCAAATCTTTCACTACTTAAAAAATATGTTTACAGGGTTATATAAAAACTTTCGAGAATCTTTCTCGCGAAAGGAACAGTATAAGTTATTTAATTGAGATTCCAATACAATTTCTATTCTGAATGAACGGGCAAAAGATACAGGAAGGGGCCAGTTAGCATTCCCTTGTGGGAAATGAAACCAACACGGTCACACTCCAACAATAGGCTAAGACGCTCCCTTCATATGGATGCGGGGTTCAAAATTTGAGAGAATCTGCATTTATTTATTTGGAACGTTTTTAATTGTTGATAGGTCGATGTAAAATTTAACTTTTGTCATAAATATGTATTCAAACAATTATTGCCTGTTCACGTTATTTCCAAGAAAGGCTCTACCAGATTCTTATGTGTCATAAGGTCATAAATTATAATGATCTGATTCGGTGTCTGAATTTCCAATGGAATAGTTTGCCTCTACTTAAAACTAGGGAATATTGTTTTGAACGCTGTGAAAATTCTATAAACATTTTTTAAATTGGGGTTCGCCTTATATATAAATTATAATAAATTTAAAGTAAAAAGTATTGACCTGCTTCTATTTCACGTTCGTCAATGTTCATGTGGTCCTCATCTGCGATGTCCAATACCGGTTGATATTCCGAGTTGGAGGTCATTATGAATTTCTAAATACTCCTTATACTATGTCTAATATATGTCTAATATACGTCTAATATACGTCTTATATCCGTCTTTATGATAATCACAATTCTAAACAAACTCTGCGAGTACACGAATATGATGGATCACATTTTTCGCTCACTTTGCGTTCGTTCCATTCGGAATCTACATTAGAGTTATTACTATATACAACATTTGGAAATATATTAGATAAGACTATCCGAAAGGTCATGTGCTGCCAGTATCTCATTTTGATAATGAAATTGCATATCGGTCATTGTATTATTCAGTGTGATGTTAAGATTGTTTATCGTTTGGAGTTGAATTAATTTATATTTTTTAAATAATGTAAAAATTGTCAAATTTATGTAGGTACTTTTTTTACTTTGAAAATAATTATTCTCTACGGCTAATATAAGTACAGTTTTTAAAAATAAACTATTTATGTGTTAAAATCCTTGATTTAATAAAGGTAATATGTGTATAAAGAGAATTATATAAAATATTTTCTCTTTAATTTATACACTCTGATATCCAACGATTTAAACCAAAATCTAACAAAATAAAAGACTGTTAACGATAGGTAAGTTGATTAATTAAAAATCAATACCACTTGTTTACAGTAATAAACAATAAAGACAAAGTTCATGTACTTTTCTCATTTTATGAAATAACTTATAAGTCATCAATATAAGGGATTAGTCTCAATGGTACATTGGAATTAGTCTAGTTATTTCCCTACCATATTATACCACAATGTTTTGCTTACCTGGGTATGCAAAACACTCAACACTGACAGGAAAGGTTGGTGTTAAAATAAACGAATAACACCAAGAATTGATATGTTAACATGTCAAGTTAAAAACTTGATTTGTGTTTTAATTATGCAAAACGTTTTGTGTTAACCAGAACCTATTCATAGATTAACGTGGATGAGAGCAACCAGTAAGTTCATTTTAGGTTCCCACTTAGAAGGCATCGATTGAACAAGAAAAAACTGTTGGAAAATAATGAATTTAGTCCACTCATCAACAGGTCAAGATTGCAAAAATATCGGATAGTCCAAAAAATATCAAAAGATTCTCCCAGCAATCGTCTAAATGAGACTTAGTATAAGTTATCCAACCACGGATAGAGTGCTGAATCTCGTGAGGTAAAAGTAAATTACCCAGTTGACATGAACAATTAATATAAAACAATTACTCTCGAATTAAAAACGAGATAACTCGGATGACTGAGTGAAACTGAAAGTACAATTTCCTCTTCCGTCACCTGGTTGTTTAATTTCACATCCGTTTCCGCCGATCTCTCAGGGATGACTGACCTCCAAGAACAATGGGAAGTAGCTAATTTCTGAAATCAGAAGTTACTTTTTTATGACATCCTAAAGAACGTTTATGTCTTTCAGGCAAAAGGCATGACTTTCGTATCCGACTTGTGTTGAATTACTGTATACTTGTATTTTTGTTGAGTGTTTTTTGTTAGTTAATTAAATATTTGAAAGCAAACTAATTAATACATGACTCATTCATGAGGAGAGGTCTCCATTTGCTGGGTAGCTGAGTGGTTATAAAGCTGGCCTTTGAATCCAAAGGTTGCTAGCTCCAGCCAGAGAAAAGATAGGTTTGTAACTGAACCTAGCTGCCTATACGTTTCATTGGATTAATCAATGATCTTTGCAAATGAATCAGCAGTCTTTGACAGTAACAAAGCCACGTCTTCTGATTCGTCATATTCATCCTTCTGTCAAATTCACCTACTAAACAAGCACGATATTTCGTCGGTGTCGTAATACTCCTCGTGTTCTCCCTTGCCTTCCCCGTTCCCCCTTGCTCCGTGCTTCCTGTACCACCGGGGCCTGCGTGCCCCCATGCCCCACACCCCTATGCCCTTCCCTATACCCCTGTGCCATCCCATGCCCCCACACCCCCGAATCCCCCATGATTCCCGTGCCCCATGCCCACCATTCCTCCCCGACCATCATCCCCCACCGACCCTCCTGTACCCACCATCCCTATGTCCGCTCATGCCCCCCCATGCCCCCGTACCCCCTGTGCCCCCTGCCATACATACTAACTTGCCCCATGACCACCGTACATACCCGTCCCTTTTTCTATTACCCCGATGCCCGCTTTGTCCCAGCGTATGTTCATGGCATATGTTTATATAAACTTTTTTCTTTCTTTTGGCTTGCTGAACAACATGGAAAAGGTTCGGATAGTCGAAGCTGGACACCCTGTATACTAGAATTTCAGTACATATGTATAGACGATATATATTCCACTTGATCTGGACCAAAAAATTTTGAAAAAATTATTTAACTGAAACGACTGTTATTGTTTTTCTACCAGTTTTTTTATAGCAGCTGTCTAATGATTCAATAATTTCTCCTTCTCCATAAGAATATCATTGTATTATCTTTGAAATCCTGTGGTACGCAACCATAGAGTCCGAAGTGAATTAGAGTGGGGTTCTGCTCATCTACAGTACCTATGATACCTACAGTACTATGATACCTTTCTAACGGTATGAGCGGATTTTTCAGTCGATGCACAAGAGCTGAGAAAATAGGTGGAAATGAAACATGCTTGCCTATTCATATATAGAAGTTAGATTCCTTTGTTTCACTCATTCACTACTAATTTTTAACCTACTATAAATTTTTAGTAATTCTGAATAAATTAAGTTATTTAATTTGTTATTTTACGTTACTATAGTCAAATGCATATGTAGAATATATAAGGCAACTAAGCGTATAAGCTCCAGACACCGCAATGCCTCATGTTTACTATGAGACGATATGACCATTAGAAAGTTAATAACATATTTTGCACTTTAGAGTAATGGGTGTATCCTTGAGCAATTGATGACATTGTAATAATTGTCTTTTGATGAACTCCGAGATGAAAAAGGAAAAGATTATAAGGGTAAAATTATTATAAATTCTAAAAGTGAATAGGAGATGTCTTTATTAAATTAATTTCAAAATAATAGATAAAGTAATAAAAATAAAAACTAGGATAAAATTTTATAATCGTTGATACAATTAAATTCAAAATTCAAAACTAGATTAGGCTATAGTGAGGAAATGTTAGTGACGTGGAATAAAAAAATACCGGTTAAAATTATATTTCATCATAAGATTATCCTATACTATAAAACGAGTAAGGTATTTTTTATGAATGTATGTATGTTTGAACACGGATTTCGAAAACGTCTCGAATGGTTTTCTCCAAACTCTGTAAATAACTTAACTCTGGGATAAAAATAATATAAATAATTCTTAATAAGCATTTTATAAATAATAGACTTAGGCGGAAACAATCGACTTGTTAACAGTGGCTACATTGAGCCGACCTCCCAACTATTTGCCGTTGAGATCTCCCCCCCCCCCCCTTCACGACACAAAAGGTGTAATGTTGTAATTCTAAACATCCGAACGAAAAGGAAAGTCTGATGGGCATTAAGAAGATATCATTGCCGCTGAACTCTCACTGAGAGAAACCCTACGATTATATCTGCGATTATTGCTGGTTTCAGGTTGCGAGATGGGCTGAGATGGTGCGGAAGGTACGCGCTTCATTGGCGAGAACCTGATAGAACCTGACCCTGAGTCAGTGGCGGTTTGGAATTTACAATTAATCATATATATAGACATTAGCCTCTTGAACTTCTATTCAAGAGATCACTGGTTCGATTCCGGTGATACCCACTTTGATGGAACTTTGATGGGGTTGGCCTCTAAAAGTGTATGACGAACATGTAAAATCCTCAATGAAAAATGCCTCTGGCCAAGACACAAGAAAAAAGTTTAAGTCCTTTAAGGTTGTACAAGTATATGGATACAACCTTCCTCTAAAGTATAAGTTTCAATAGGATATCTGTTTTTGAGATCCCAACAACTTTTAGTTTTTCAACTAGCCCTAAAACACGTGATAAATATTTTATAATGTAATAATAGGATAATGTACTAAAATATGTTATAAGATCTTCGCACCGCGTTGGTGTGAATGTTATATGATTTATATATTTAATTTCTTATAGTAAAAGTAGAAAAATATATTTAAGATTAAAGTACATGAGGTTTAGTTTTATTATACTATAACGCTGAAAAGTGTAAGACTTTAAAAAAGTATCATATTGACAGGACTAATTTCCAATGGCGTCTTAGATTAATTTTTAATAGTTTTAATAATGTACCAAAGAAGTATGTACAGACCTTTTCTCAGCTGGTGCTTCACTAATGAACAGCATTAAAAATTCTAATTATTCGACATTTACAAATTTGTTAAGGACATAAAAGCTATACATACACGACAAATTGTCAAGACACGCTTAATATTCTTCTCGGCCAAATATTACACGGCCTAGTGCTACAGAGGATGAATATAATTGATAACGATAATAATAATAATTAATAATTTGCCCGTTTGACCCTTCTGTGTTGTGGGTCTGGGTCAAGTGTTTAGACCGTGGCGTCATCTCCTGAGAGGAACACGAGGGTCATGACCGAGCGCCACTCTCTTTCTCGTGTTTAAACTTCGGTTAGTGTGCATAGAAGACATTTTATTTTGCATCCTTTTTTGGTAAACATAATTTTACTTGAAGGAATTACAATGTGGTTATAAATTATTGGGCACATTTTAATATTGAATAAATAAATAACCAAGCAACTAAGAACTATGGTAATTGCTTTAATAAACAGCATATTTTATTTAAAAGTACCATGGGGACCGGTCTTATGCTCCGTAAAATTATTAAACATAAATTTCCTTTCTCAGACAAACCTCGTTGGCTCTGCTCACTCGCCCGCTCCCTTTTTAAAACTAGCTCGTTCGCTTCGCTCACTCTTCGGGCCAAAGGGTGCTGCCTGCACTTTTGTGTAAATTTGTTACCACTGATAACATATTTGTTTATATCTCGACTTCGTCTCGAACTTGAAACGATCGAGGGTTGGCAAAACGCTTTCGGCCCGAGTTATGAACGATATTTTTCATCACACTACACAATTCAACAAATTCTAAACAAGTGAAAAAATTACTTTTTCGTTCATAACAAACAAAAAATAACCTCAACTTCAACTAACCTAACGAGATGTATTGCTTGAGTTTCTGGTTGCTAGGCAACCACTTCACATCAGCTAAGGCCACCAAAACTCATACTCTAACGGTAAGTGACTACAGCTGATTTGAAGGGAAAAGCACTATTTTCCCATCTACGTCATACTTATTTAACAGTTGCTATCAGCTGAACTACTAACTACGTCACTGATTTATTATTTGTTGTTGTTGTTGTTAAATACCTTCTAATATTCTAGATTTCTCTGCTACCGTTTCTATTACCGCCCTAGGCCGGAAAATTTTGCCGGCCTAGGCCTGCAAAACAGGTGATGTTTCGTAGGTAGAAGTGAGGGTCGAAAACAGGTGATATCGATGTAGTATGATGAAAACCGGATTTTTCAGAGCAATGAGACCAACGGCAATTGATTCCTGGTGGCAGAACCCCCATATTCAACCAAAACATCAAAATTCCTTGAAGAGAAAAAAATTATTTATTCAATTTAGTAGCTACAGTTCACATATTCTCCATAAGGATAATATGGAAACTTTGAAGGGCTGGCTCTAGGACGAAACCCGGATTTTTCAGAGCCATGGGACCGACGGCAATCGGTTCCTGGTGGCAAAAACCCCCATATTCAACCAAAACATAAAAAATCCTTGGAGATAAAAACGTTGTACAAACAGTACTTGTCTTAGAGTAGGCCTATAAGATAAGATATTTTTTATCACAATACAAGAAAATATTACGGTTACATAGTTCTTTTTGGAAATAAACTAAACTATTCCACATGCTCTTCATGGTTTGCCATCAAAGTTTGGAGTCTGAATTAAACCTCGGACCATGTTTTTCTGAGCATCGCACTAGTTGTGCTTCCAACATCTCTCTATTTCTTCTCATAAGTTCTTCAATGTACTGAACCTTCCTTGCAAATACTCTTAACACAGAAAAAAGTTTAAGGGTGTAATGTCTGGTTAACGTGAAAGCTATAAAATTTAAATTCTGTGAATGGCTAAGGCTATTTTCCAAGAATTTTATAACCATTTTCCACTATATTTTTCCAACACAATTTCTTTATGAATTCTTTCTATAGTTGTATGTTAGTGATCCCAATAGAAATAAGGTCAGCGATAGGGATTAAGCTGTACTGATGACAAGAAAAGCCAAAGTATCTTTTCCATGCCATTGCAAGGAAAAAAACTTGTTTCTTTCTTAAACAAAATGATAGGAAAACATTAGGCCTAATACACCTTTACTATATGTGTATGAATTGATTAACAATTACTTTGAACATCTCTAAATTATAAACAAACTCTATATTTACTAAATAAGCAGATCCGCTTTGACGCGGGGTCTATTTTAACAAAATACCCAAAGTCAGTACTATCACTCGAATCTATCATTTTGCATGGGGAAATTCCCTATACTCTAATACGAGTAAGGTATGTATGTATGTATACGGCATGTTTTCACACTGATCTCAAAAAATGCATAGAACGATTTTCTTCGAACTTTACAAATAATTTTGTTTTGAGATAAGAAATATTATAACACAAGCCTTTATGACAGAAAAATCTTATTTCTTAATAAACTTTCATTTAATTATTTTTTAACTCCATTGAACTCCATGGCCTTATGGAGTTTAAAATCAAAAACAGTATGGAAACAGCCGACTCGACTGTCAAAATGCAGACCACGTGTTCCAGAGGATAAATATGTGGTTTTGCTGTGACTGATATTACTATAAATAATATTACTGTTTGAGTTTACCGAGCAAACGCGAGCAAATACCCGGTCCCTAGGTGTTATAACACTATGCAGACTATTGTAAGAGCCATCTCTGATGTTCAGGAAAATACCTAGTTAAGAAATTAATCAATCGCCAAATTCAATGAAAGGACACTAGTCAAGAAATTATCAATCACCAAATCCATTGAACAATTTAATTGCACTCGTAAAAATTATACTGGTATGGCGGATTTTCAGACTTTTATCCATAACCTCAAAATGTCGACAAATTATGCACATCAAATTCATTAACAAATAATAAAACAAACATTATTCAACAAAACTATTATGCAGTTTAATTATGTATTATTTTACACTTTTCCTGCGAAATAATAGAGTGTATTACACTCTTTTGTGCACTTTGAATATCATCTGTTATGGAAAATCCCAAGATTGCGCCGTTTATTTTAATTGCAAAGTTAATTGTTGAGATTAATATGAACTTTGGTGTGACCCAGTACCCCGGTTTTCTGTCACGACTACCATTGTTGTCTTCGTACCGCTCCCCGGCTATGTTCATAGAGTAAAAACTATTCTCGAACGCTTTCAGATAAACAGAAGCAAAATAATTTCATTTTGAATTCGGCATTAATTTTCTATGGAATTGATACTATATTTTTGGTTTCTTTTCGTTACTACATAAGTTACAGATGTTGTGATGTAAATTTGTGTTCTGAAAAGCAACAGTGAAATGAAACAAAAACAGCCAATACCCAACAAAAGACCAAAACGCTTTGTGATGGAATATTAGCAAGGGTAAACAAACCCTTCCCACCACTATTTATGACCACGCTCACAAACGATCGAGTTAAAAAATAAAACAAATAATGGGCTATATCTATATGTAGGTTTAAGTTGCTATTGTGCTTACTTTACACAGACAAAATTATTAACTTTGATTTGATTCATTTTGTTCAATTTCTTTTCTGTTTTCCCAACAAAAGTATGTTGTAATCTCTTTAGCAACTAAGACTCATATCATAAAAGAAAGACAGACAAACAAATATTCAAACAATCAAGTGACGAATAAATAATCTTGCTCTTCTCTCGGCCAGTTATGGCACATACTAGAAATGTGTGTTTGCATTCAATGTGATGAAAGATCTCACTTATGAAGAACTGATGAACCACACGCTAAAATAGAAAGAATGAAAAAGTCATTCTTTGTTCAGAGTGAATGCGTGTTCATTCCAAAAGAATGAAAAGTAACTCGTGAAAGAACAGAAAACCTCCACTCTTTCTAAAGAGTGAAAATATCCACTATTTAAATAAATGGATTTTCACCTTTTCAATAGATGGTTTCTCAGTCACTCTATCAAAGAGTGATTTCCTTACAGAATCAGAAGACCGCCATCTTTAACGGGTCCGGGACAATTTTATGTGCGTTATTTATATTAAGTATTGGGAAACGTTTTGTGTGTTTGCATGGCTATGGCTAAAACTTCAAGTCAGCTCTGAAATCAATCATCGAAAGCATTCACCTCCAAAAAAATCTTCCTCCTCGGCATCGGTGTCACGTCACGGCGTCTCTTTCCAGAAGCTTTCCTTCCTCAATAGTTAGCAAGCACAACTACTTAAGTTTAGATGAAGTAATTTAGTTCTATATGCAAACATACTCTATTATTAACAGGATATTGTGTAGTATACAAGACTGAGAATCACTTATAATGAAGGCAAAGCCACCTTACCTTTCTACACTTTGTCTTGTAGGTTATCATCGAGGTTCAGTTCAGTAGGTTTTAATAGAATAATATTAACATAAATAACAAAATAAAGGACAAATTTTAACTAAGTTAATGTAGCCTAAAACATTATCAAAGAACAACACAAAATAAACTAGCTAAGTTTATTTTGTATGTGTACCTATTTTGAGCAATTGTGAGAAGACTTCATTTGATAGGTTAGGTTAGAGTGGAAATCATTCTTTCATTGAGTGAAAATCATTCTTTCGTTGAGTGGAAATCACTCTTTCGTTGAGTGGAAATCACTCTTTTGTTGAGTGGAAATCACTCTTTCGTTGATTGGAAATCATTCTTTCGTTGAGTGGAAATCACTCTTTCGTTGAGTGGAAATATTCACTCTTTCAAAGAATGACCCCAGTTCACTATTTTAAAGAGTGAATATTCATTCTTTCAGAGTGGCTCGGTTTTCCTACTTTCAAAGAGTTAAAAAGTCACTCTGAAAGAGTGAATTTTCATTCTTTCACTTTTAGTGTGCAAGTAAATATAAATAATCCATTCAACCGACTCAACTAATTTCAACTTTCTTCAATTAAAATCAATTCAGAGGACTATCAAATCTTTTACCAACCCTCAAACGATTACAAAAACCATAACTTTATTTGTAAACAGTTGGTTTCAATGTAAACGAAATCTACAGGCCTTTTAACGAGGCCGACGTAAACTACCACCGTAAATTGCCACCACGTTCACCATGCTTGACCTCTCTGCATTTCTTAAAGTTCTCTGATTTGTCAAAGATTAGGTTTATTCATTCTCAGTTTTTAATTTTGAAAGTCTAAAAGGCAAAACGATTATTAAATAAACGTTCATTACTCAGGAATTAAAAAAAAAAATTAAACAAAAAGTTGCTTAAAAGATTTACAGGTTACCCAAGGCAAACACACAGAAGTTTATTGGGTTTGAGTATAGCTGTAAAAAACTTAAGAAGTCACTTGTAAAAACTGAAAATAAAACTTTATCTTACCACAATTTTTTCATAGACTTACTATTTGGTTTTTTCATCAGGGCAAGAAATTATGGATACCTGGTTTAATACAGTTAGTTAAAACATTCACACGATAGTGTCGTTCTTTCATAAAAATAATACCACGCTAAAATTATTATAGTTAGACAATTAAAAATATATATACCATAAAAAACTGTTAGTTATGGGATTATATATTTTGAGTAAGATTTTTTTTGTTTTAGATGTTAGTATTATTTTTCTTAGATTTAGTTGTTTTCTTTGATTACCGGTACGTCTGTCTCAACAAAGTGGTCTTCCAAAATAACTAAATTCTTTGTTAGTTCAAAAAATTCCCCTGATTACATTTATCTCACTTATCTCTTAAAGCTACATGTGCGTCTGATGGAAGCCTAAAACATATTTATGCACTGTTCCTGTTCCATCGTAATTAGATTTACAGTTCCGTACCCAAACGTCCGTTGCATTTATGGCACAGGATTTAATAATTATTCTTATTACCTCCACAACACCGATTACCTTAAGTAAAAATACTGTTAAAACATGTAAACGCATTAAAAATTAAGTCAAACACAGCTGTCACTGAACGGAAGGGTCTCGACTGGCGAGTACAATGTACGGAGATAGGGCTGCTAGCAGGGTTCAGGACGCAACAGTCGGCCTCCGATGGTGACGTCACAGCGGCGGAGCGGGGAAGCCTGCCGGCCCGTAGTTAACGTTGGCCCCGCTTTTAAACCCCCGATCAACCAGTTGCCTCCTCACCTTTGCCCTCGCCTCCTTAGCCGCATTGTTTATCGATCCTGGTACTATAAGGAGAGGAGCGAGGCTGTATGGTCACACAGCCATTACAATGTGTCAAGGGCTAGAGGTTAAGAGGTCGCTTGAAAAATCATACGGCTGTGTAATTATTAACCCACACAACCTGAATGGACTTAGGTAGGTAATGGGTTTACTGTGTTCAAGGTTTAGCAAATTTGCAAAGACGTTCTTCGTTTTGTGATTTAAAACTTAACACGATTATACTAAACTTCACGTACTGCGGCTGTATAAGGATTTAAATGTTAATAGTTAAAGCTTTGACTACAAAGGCCATAAAAATTACTCTGCATCAAAATGTTATCAAACAACGCGTCTCGTTTGTCGACTTTGGATAGGAACAAGAGCGGGGTTTGAACGTTGTCAATCAAAAAGTTTAAAAAATTATATTAGTAACTCATTAAAACGACTCTATAGTGTACTGTATTTGTTGGAGCGAATTCTTCGAAAACCAAAGCGAGGGAAAGAAACAATTTCACACAGTTCAATTAAAATTTAAACTATGTTAGTTTAAAATTAAAATAAATGTGAATTTTAATATGAATTTAAATAGATTTGGTATCAAAATAATTAATTCTCAAATTATTTACAATCAATAACTGGTTTGTAAATTTGCTTCATAATACCATTGATTATGTTCACTAACGTAAGTAGACTTATCATAGCATAGGCGTGTTTGAAATCTATTGATGGTTTTGCGATCTCGTGATGCGGCGTACATGGAAGTACACGAGTCATGTGATAGGCAAATCAGTACTACCACTCTTCTCAATCAAGGATTAAACATTTTATAACGGAGGTTTTTGTTTATGTTATGATTTTATTTTTGCAGCACTGTAAATTGAATAATAACAACATTGAAGGCTGCAACTCTGGCGCCGCGTACATGAAACTTCCAAAAATTTTCCTCAAACTAAATGCATTGGATGAGAGGTCTATTCACATTAGTGTACAACGTTAATGATCATTACGAGGTTTTGAATTTCAATGATGATCAATAAACTTTGAGATCAGAATCAATAATTTTAGTTGTTTAGTGATTAAAACCCACCTGCTCATTATGACAAATTGTCAGATCGCTTATGAACAGAATCAAGAAAATTAAATAGTTTTCAAATGAATTTGGATGATTCGGATCTCCCACTTATCCTCACAAAATAAAAAAAAATAAAAACTTTAATACGAACAAAAATGTTACTAATATTCAAAAATTTTCTACGAGTCTTCTACACTTGAGGGCTGGTAGTGCAGTGCGCTGTGTTAATACCAAAACACGGAAAAAGTCTCATTACCCTTCTTCGAACGCCATTATTTAACCGATTTGCTTGAAACTTGGTAATCATTTATGGTTGAATAGTAACATCGTGGCTCCCATTTATTAAAAGTTTAAAAATTAGGAAATATAATTCTCAGTGACGTTAAATTGTACTTTCCTTGTTAGGTTTTACCAATACAATTTCATCTTTGTTGTGTACCACAGGTACGAGGACCATACAAGAGTGCAACTTTTAACTACAATAAAACATTCTATTGAACAATATATATAAAAATATAGTTTATTAGATACCGTCGTAAACATATATTGAGGCCCATTCTAATGTTAACAGGAGTGAAGAAGATTCTTACTCGGCACATTAAAATCTCGGTATTCCAAACCCCTGGGTAGTAAAACGCTGGGAGTAACGTAGTAAGTAAATTCATTATTTATGAATTCCACCTTTTCCGAAAATTCGCTAAACCGAACATGGTCCAGTTACGGTTATTCCGGATGAGATACTCCGGACTCTTGATATAATTACCAGTATACAGTAACACTCCGACCCACTACCCTCGACCCGGCATCCGATCAGACAACATCTGCAACATTGATCCATATCGATGTCCCCCATTGACCTCGTCGTCGTGTCGGGAGCGGGCGCGATCGTGCCATACCTTGGCCTCGTCGAGAGTCGTGCCCTCCGATTCCGCGAGAGTGTATTCGCAGAACTCTGTGTCTCCAGCGTGCTGTGTTCTCTTGTTCTCGTCTTATTGTTCTTTGTTCTCTGTTGAGACGTTATGGAAGATTCAAAAAGAGTAGTGGGGTTTGGTTACTTTCAAAACGGAAGTCGTGCCAATTGCCAGCCGCTGCCGGCCAGCTGCCATCGGCCAGCTGCCAAATCAGTCGCTGCCGCCATATGCCATGCCATATAGCTTCAGGTGGGGAGAGGCTAAATCAAATGAAAGGGTGGAGAAGGGGTGAGGAGATGGTGTTAATTTTTGAAGTAGGAGTTAGTGTATAAAGGAGAGGGGATAATTGCTTCAAGGTCATATGGAGGGGGTTTTAAAAAAGACTGAACTTTAAGAGTTCAGTTTATCGGTGATCATCATACAGGTCAGTCGAAACCGACAAGGGATTGAAGAATAGCTTCTACATCATTTATTGTTGTAGAAGATACATCTGGAACTTGTACAGGGTTCTGAGGAGTTGTTGAAGTTGAATTTCTAGAAGGATTTTCCCTTGGATGAGTTGTTGATGATATTTCATGAACTTGAACATTTTCTTGGTTGGTTTCCATTATTATTGTAGTGTGAATTAGAGTGGAGATGTTGTTAGCTGAAGAGCATAGAAGATAATGAAGTAGGAATTATTGTCGGGGCCCTTATATAGGGAATGGTGGGGGTAAAATAAAAAAACTTGTTGAACACAGTCGATAGGTGTAACAAGTTCTAAGTTATTTAAGTGTAACATAGAACGTAAAATGTCGTAAATAACACTATCATCAACATTAACCTGAGAAGTTGTTGAACAGTATAATGGGTTAAAACTGTACTTCTTCCTAACTCTATTTAAATTAGTTTTACACTTTGAAATTGAAGGTTTAGAAGTACTTCGTAATATGTGTTGTGTTCGCAAAAGCTTTAATTTTAAACATTGTGCAGTCATTATAATCGATGTGTTAAGTTCAGAAGTTAAAATAAGACTGAGATATAAAATGAAGTGTAAAAGAAATTGAAACAGAAAGCCAGAGTAGTAATTTTATAGGTTAGAATTTACAAAGGCTATTTCATGGATAATTCTAACCTCAAACCTAGTAAGTGAAGTAGTCATAACATAAAACTAACGAGAGATGATGACCGAGCGGATGCGAGGCAATGAATGTTTGTAGCGAGATAAACTACCCACCTTTATAGAGGCAATAACTCCAGCCAGATGGCGGCAGATGGCAAGCAAATGACTGGTTGACCGACTTTCACTTGAGTAGTAAGAGAAGTAGGGTTCTGTGTCTATCCCTACTCCTTGGGGTCAATGACCGACCGGAAAGGTCAATGACCCCCCCCCCCCCGAAAAAATGGAGCCCCCCCCCCCCCCCGAAAAAATGGAGCCCCCCCCCCCCCTTCCCCTTCCCCTACTATTTCCCCCATTCCTTCCCCCACTCTTCCAGGTCAATGGCCGGTCACCACCGGTTGTTGACTTTATGTGGTGAAACCAGACTAAATATGGCAGCTGCCATGGATAATTCTAACCTCAAACCTGCTGCGCATGCAACGAGTTCTCCGGATCGGAATAGTGACTATGCTATTGCGCATGCGCCTAGTCCTGTATTACTCACTTTAGCGCTACTGCACATGGATAATTCTAACCTCAAACCTTGGTTTTGCATTGCTGTGCATATGCTGCTCCCCACTCCTTCGCCTTCCTTTTACACTGCTGCGAATTGGACTGGATTGAACACTGTACTGGAGTGAAACAACTTCCCCCACTCCTTGAAAACCCGAGGAGCGATAGAAGCTATATCTTAGCTTCAGTCGCCAACAAACTTTCATAGCGAAAGGTTGTTGGCAACTCAGCAAGAGGTTTCAAATATATAGTAGGCCTATATATATTTGAACTTCTTCTACTATGTTGCGTTTTTTAATGCAATGTGGTATGTGTGTGTGTGTGTTTAGTTTTAAGGTGTATTTAATTTAAGAAATAATTTGCGCATTGCGATGTTAGTTATAAGTTGGGTTTAGCATTAAGGTGTATTAATTTTTAAGAATAATGATGGTATTTGGTTGTGTTGAATTATTTGGTTTTTAATAATGATGTGTTGGTACTAATAATTTATGTTTGTTTTGTGCATTTGTTTTGCCTTACAGCTAGATGTTAGGGGGTAGATTAACTGTAAATTCAGAAGTTCAGTTGAACTTCATTTAAAATGGGTGGGACATCCGCAAGTCGGACTTTTTTTTGCATTTTGTTTAGGAATATGATGGGTGGGATTAGTTTGGGTGGGGTTAGAGTTGCGTTTCTGCATTAACTGTTCCAGTTTCCCTGAAATTAATGGTTACGCTTTGATGCGGACGGGAAGTTACGCTTTGATGCGGACGGCCCAGGGACCTCCCTTGCAGAACGTAACTAGTGGGTTGGGAGTGGGAACCGTTAGGCAAACAGGGTGGTGGGAACAGTATTACTGTTTCCATCACCTTGGATCATTATAAATCTTGAATGACCTTGACCCACTTTCGGAAAGGTCAATGACCTCCCCCCCCCCCCCCCCGAAAAAATGGAGCCCCCCCCCCCGAAAAAATGGAGCCCCCCCCCCCCCCCCGAAAAAATGGAGCCCCCCCCCCCCTTCCCCCACTCCTTCCCCCACCTCCTTCCCCCACCTCCCGGGCCAATGACCGGTCATGACCGGCTGCTAACCCCTCTCATTTGCATACCGTTATAAAAGCCGAGCCAGCCGCGGCCAGTGTTTCATTCTGATTCCAGACGTTACGCTGCGAACTTGGAGTTATAACCATGTCTTCTGTACCGACTACTACTTCTACTTCGACTTCTATTTCTACTACAGCTGTTCCTGCACCTAAGAAAACTCTTCGCCTCAAAAACCTTCCTGATTGCTACAAGAATCGACTTGCATCTGAACCTTCAACTTCTAGAGCTATTCTTCCGCCAACTAACACTTCTAGACTTCGTAGTATTTTTTCACCGCCTTCGCCTTCGCCTTCAAAGGACTCTGTACCACCATCAACTACTATGCCGCCACCACCATCAACTACTATGCCGCCACCGCAGAAGCCAGTTCATCACTATCCTAATACCCCTTCCGTTGAAACCATTGTTCATCGTCTTAGCACACCTATTATCCCACTATCACCATTGCCTCCTACCCCACCACTTAGTACACCTAAAGATCATACCTATCATAAAACTGATTCTTCTCAATCTGCTACTAAACCATCTCCTAAATCAGCTCCTAAACCAGCTCCTAAACCTACTCCTAAACCTACTCCTAAACCTGCTCCTTCAGAGCAATTTCAATTATTACAAGAAGAGCGTCGTAGGGCATTTAGCCGTCCCACTACTTGCCCTGAAATGCTTACTAGGGGAATTAAGAAAGGATCACCTTGTGGGAGGAAATGTGTAAAAAACGAAAGTTTTTGCCGTGTACATGTCGTAAAACACATTTCTGAACCACAAGTGACAGAAACCCCCACTGTTGAATACCAATCCAAAATTATTGGTGTGAAAGGAAATAGGCTTAAGAGAGGTTGTGTTTATTTTTTTGAACGTGTTATTGACAACGAACACATTTTGGCAACTTGTAACGGCTTAAGATATAATATTAAAGTGATTGAATCCTTGCGCAAAGAGAAATCAGTTTATGAGTTAGACTCTAAAGACTATCTCCTCAGACACAAACTGGATGGTATTACAAGGTGGGGGCGTAGCAAGTAAATTCACATAGCTTTTTCCAAATTATTGCTTAAAAAATACTGGGGGAGAAACACAACGCGTTATAGCGTTGTGTTTCTCCCCCATTATTTTTTAACACTCTAAGTCTCGTGACCTACTTTCATGTGAGTAGTGAGTAAAGGATGGTTCTGTGTCTGTGTGCATTCCTTCGGGTCAATGACCGGACCTAAAAGGTCAATGACCCCCCCCCCCCCCGAAAAAATGGAGCCCCCCCCCCCCCCGAAAAAATGGAGCCCCCCCCCCCCCTTCCCCCACCACTTCTTCCCCCACCATTCTTTCCCCTACCACTCCTCTGGGTGAATGGCCGGTCATGACCGGTTGTCTACCTACATCTAACCGTTATACTAGCTACTCCAGAGTCTTCATTCCAATCCGTGAGACCACTGCTGCAACATGCATACTCTATTAGAATTATGTTTGCGACAGATAGTTTCAAATATAGTGTTGGCGGAACTTGCATTTGAAGATGGAAACCTTCCACTAACACTACGTCAAGAAGTGTATTCTTTTTATAGGGAAAATTTTGGACTTTTTCATTATCTTCAGTATAAATTTATGGATGGAACAAATATGTGTCCAGAATGTGGTTCGGCTGCAATAGGAAATGGATTATTGGATTTTACAATAGATGGTGGAATTTATGAATACAAATGTTACTTGTCATACAAGTTTATCATCCCAGAAGAAGAAAAATGTGATATTTGTGCAATTAATTTGTACAAGTTTACACAAGCCGATCCTTCTGAAATCCATTTGGAAAACAACATTGAAGTCCCTTATTTTTTTATGCCTTAAGCTCCATAGCAGTCCACCAAACCCAGCCAAACGGCCCTTTTCAGGGCCACCTAAGACTTAAATTTAGGGATGTAAGCTATTTAGCTTACATGCGACTTAGCAGAAATAAGTTCTGGTACATGGCTAGTTTGATCCGTGTAGTAGTAAGCAAAGGAGGGTTCTGTGTCCATCCCCACTCCTTAGGGTCAATGACCGGACCTGAAAGGTCAATGACCCCCCCCCCCCCCCCCCCCGAAAAAATGGAGCCCCCCCCCCCCCCCGAAAAAATGGAGCCCCCCCCCCCCCCCGAAAAAATGGAGCCCCCCCCCCCCCCGAAAAAATGGAGTGCCCCCCCCCCCCCCTTCCCCACTCCTTCCCCCACTCCTTCCCCCACCTCCCGGGCCAATGACCGGTCATGGCCGGCTGCTAACCCTTCTCATTTGCATACCGTTATAAAAGACGCGCCGGCTATGGCTAGTGTTTCATTCTGGTTTCTTCCACCACTCTCGTTGCTTCGCCTCTCTTGTTGCTTTGTTCCTGCCAGTTTTAATATCTTTATTTTTAAAATGCTTCCTTACTTTAATGAAAATTTTAATCCTTCAGAAAATGCAGATGTTTTTCAACCACCTGAAGATGGTTTCCAACATCATGAAGAAGATGCTTTCCAAGAACATGAAGAAGATGTGATAGAAGACATGGATAATAGCAGTGAAGATGACAGTGAAGATGACAGTGAAGATGAAATTGAAATTAATGAACAATTCAAAGTATATTTTATAGAAACACAATTTCCTTTTGATGTAGTTGAAAGATTTATTTTTGAAGCACATAGATGGCTAAATTTAGGATTCAACATTATAATTGGTTCACCTATTGTCTACAATAACAGTAACTTCTTCCTTGTAACTCCAAATGATCGAGAACAAATTCTTACTTGGCAGGACGATGTGATGAGATCATACGAACTGAACATTGGTGTTGGGTACTTTGTTGCAAGAGTGGCTTAATAACCACATTACCCTTCTCCCACCTCCACCCTATCCCTTCCCAATCCTTATTCCTTCCCCCTCCCCATATTTAAAATTTATAAAAGTGGGGCTATGAACCTTCAGGTTTCTAGTCTGTACTCGCACTTTGTGCCGTGAAGTACATCTCTTGTATTTTTTTCTCCACCTTTTAAAATATTATTTATTTGAAAAAATGCCTCCTAATGTGAATTACCATTTTAATTCTTCCGAAATTTCCGATGTTTTTGTACAACCTGAAGACATTTTAAATACTGATAGTGAGAGTGAGAGTGAAGAAGATGATGATTATAGTGTTGAACTTAGTGAAGAACGTAAAGTTATAGCAATTGATCCACAATTTCCATTTGATACAATAGAAAACTTTTTGGTTGAAGCTAATAAATGGTTAAATTTAGGATGTTATATACGAATTGACTCTTTTATATTGTATGATGATAGTCATTCTTTCCTTGTCACACCAAATGACAGAGACCGCATGTTGCAGTGGGCACAATCTATGATGGAGTGCTATGAACAAGGTGTGGACACTGGTGGCTATTTTCTTGCACAAGTAGTGTAATAACAAAATTACTTTTCCCCCCACCCTATACCCTATCCCTTCCCAATCCTTATTCCTTCCCCCTCCCCATTTTTAAAATTGATGAAAAGGCAGGCTATGAACGTCCAAGTTTCTAGTCTGTACCCACACCTTGTAGCATCAAGATGCTTACCAGACTTGATGGTTTTATAGCCAATGATATTAATATATGGAGTTTAATAACAAACTTACGGATAAAAATTGAAGAAAAAATTATGGGAAACAATGAGCTAGGAGTTATTGTTTTTGTTTCATTAGTAGAACATTTTGAAATTTTGTATAGTATAAAAGTAACAATTAACAATATTAATGAACTATTTCCTTGGACAATATTTATTCGCAATAAAATTGAAGAGCAGAAAATTATAGTAGATGTGACAGCAATGAAATATAACCTAGATAGAGAAGAATAGATACTAACCCCCTTCCTATTCCTTTGTTTTGCAAAAATAGTGGGGGTAGGAGTATATATAAGACTAAGTAAGCGATACATAGTTTGTTATTTGAAGTAAAAGAAGTAGTAAAGAAACATGTTGTCTAGAGATACTCCATTTATTAATTATTCTCAAGTTAAAGATGTTTTTGAAAGCACAAATGAAATACAGGAAGAAAACATAGAGGAAACTTATGACGAAACTGATAATGATTCTATGATGGAAGAGGAAGAAATGGTACAGATTGAACAAGAACTATTTGAAGAAATGATAAATGATAGTGATGAAGATATAATTAAGGAAGCTATTGAAATATTTATATTGGATTCATCATTGGAATCACCCATATCACCTTTACTGTCTTCTGAATCTGAATCTGAATTGGACTAAGGTACCCCCACTATTTTGAAGAAGTAGTGGAGGGAAAATATCCCCACCACAAGTTAAAAGTTGGTGGGGGAATGTTTATAAATGTGTTAAATATTTGTGCAGGAGATCAGTCTTAAAGAGACTAGTGACCGAAGATGTTTCGTAAAATACCTTTTGATCCTTCATACTACAATCTGTTTGATATACATCGTTTTCCAGACATTGAGGAGAAATTGTACAAGAAATTTTGTTCTCTACTGGATAAACCACAAAAACTACCACCTAATACTTTTACCTACAAGCTACCTATCATGGACAAGGACGATGTAAGCAAAATACCATTGGTTCAAGTCAAATTTTTGGAAGAAAAAATTCTTGTTTGTGTCAGGGAAGTATTTCACAATGATTATTCAAAAAAATTGGCTTTCAACTTTATTCAAGAACATGCGGGATCTGAAAGAGAACAGTATCCCGAACCATATTACAAATATCTTTTCGAGAATGGAGCGAGTGTAACTGTAGAAATAACCATTACATTAGTATAACTCTCCCCACCACTGACGTCTCCCCACCATTGGCATCTCCCCACTACTGACTTAAATTTGGTGGGGGAATGTGGATAAATGTGTTGACTATCTGTGTAGAAGCTTACTCTTTGAGAAATTGTTGATCAAAATGTTTCATCATGTACCTTGTGATCCGACTTCTTCCTTCAGGGAAAAACAAAGATTAAAACGACTAGAAAAAGAAAGACAAGACCGAGAAGATATGAAGATGGAATTTAATAGACTACAATTTCAAATACCAGGAATTGAACTTGGAGCACCAAGATTGAAAACTCTCCACTGGGCTGGAAGTTATATCAAATTTTTGAAAGTACAAGTTGAAGCAAGAGATCTAAAATTGAAAACATTAGAAATGGAAAATCGAGAATTGAAGAAATTAATATCACACATGTCTGGTAATACAACTGTTCAAGAAGGTGAAGAAGAAGGAAAAGAAATTTTAGGAATCTAAATTATCAGCACCCCTTTTAGAGAATAGGGAATAGATCACTTTGTGGTAATGTAATAACATGCCGCTTAGTGATCTATTCCCAGTTCTCGCTTAATATCCGATGACCTTGACCTACATAAAAGTGGTGGGGGTAAGAGGATATAAAGAGATAGTTATGGATATAACTTTCAGTACAAGTCTAACACTATGGACAGCTTGTTAGTTTTGTGTTTACAACAAATTATCAATAATGGGTTTCTTTACCGTTATATAATAACATCAAATAAATGTGAAATACCTCAACCAATTCGTGAAATGGTCATGAAATTTAAGAAGGACAATAGTGGATTTGGTATTTATCTTGCTTTTATTTTTGAAGATGGAACAAAAATGTGTCATGATTGTGGAAAAGCATCTGTTTTAAACTTTGAACAATTTGAAGATGATGGAGGTAAATTAGTTCACCTTGTAAAAGGCCAAGTGATGAAATTTGAAACAGTCAAAAAAAAATGTAACATTTGTGCACAAAACTTGTTTGAATTTATTAAGTATAGTGCATTAAAATCATGATATCCCTTCTACATATGAAGAAGGTGGGGAAGAAAAAGAGTGGGGATTATAAAGTGGTGGGAGAACTTGTATAAATGTAGGCTGTTTGAAGAGACTTTTAATATTGTTGCAGCATTTGTTGAAACAACATGCAGTTCGAAATTTGCCATTTTAAAATTAAATATGAAGATTGGAGCTCTGTTGCAGGATTTGTCAAGTCTAAAGAAGAAAATCAAAAGTTGCTAAATGTACATTGCTATATTCACAATGAAGAAAGTCATGACAAAATAATGGCATATTTAAACACACCGAATGTAACATCAGAAAGCTCTGCATTTATAAAATATTTAAAAGAAGAAGATTTGGATGTGACCCTAGAAGTTTGGTATCTAATTTAAATTATTGTGGTGGGGGGAAATGTAGAAGTTATTGGTGGGGGAAATGAGATAAAACCAGCAAAATTGTAGAACAGAATTCACTCTATACAACGATGGAGCATCCTTCCACAACACCTGTATTGGCATCTGTGGATTGGCATCAAAATTATCAACTAAATACTTCAAGTTCAAATTGTTATGAAAATCATCAGCCTAGCACTTCAAATTCAAATTGGTATGAAAATCAGCTGCCTAGTACTTCAAGTTCAATTTGGTATGAAAATCAGCAACCGGCCACTTCAAGTATAAATTGTTATGGAAATCAGCAAACTATTACTTCAACACAAAATTTCTATGAAAATCAACAGCCGACAACATCAACTAATTTTTGTACATCAGTATTTAAAGTATCAAAACCCCATTTGGAGTGTAATAAGTTAATATCAGCTCAATCAGGAAGAATCAGGAAAAACACATACATGAGAGAAAGGTGCAAGAGAGAAAGGATAGAATTTACAAAATTACAGTTAACAGTTCCCTCTATTAAAGTGGGATGTACTAGAATACAAACTTTGCAAGCAACCAATGCATATTTGTTGGAATTGTTAGAAAAAATTGAAAAGTTGGAGAAGAAGAATGAACATTGTAAGAAGTAAACACTCATTCCCCCCAAGAAAAACAAAAAAAATAATAAAATAGTAAAATGAAAAAAAAAGTAGATGTAGAATAGAGAGCGAGGAATAGATCACTTTGTGGTAATGGACTAACATGCCACTTAGTGCTCTATTCCTCGTTCTCGCGTTATATTAGATGACCTTGACCTACATTAGTAGGGTGGGGGAAATTGAAAATGGTGGGGGAAAGTGTATAAAGGAGAAGCCTACTGTAGAGGAATCACTCTGAAAGTAAACTTGTCAGAAGTATGGACTTGACCACAAGCAAAGGAGAAGATAGAAAACAAAGATTTCGAGAAATGGCTAAAGTAAGAGAGTCAAGAATAAGGTTGAGATTTTACAAACTACAGAGATTGATTCCTGGTGTTAAGTTAGGAGAAATAAGATCAAGAACGGTAGACATGGCGGCTGATTACATCAGTTACTTACAATCGGAATTAATGATAAAGGAAGCAAGAATAGAAGAGCTGGAGCACAAGATAAAACAACACATTGAAACATCGTACAATGAACCTATAAATTGTGTAATAAAAGAAGAAGATGTAAAAGACTTAAATTAAACAAAAAAATGAATTTGGACTTTGGTTATTGATTGGACACTTCTTAGAGAATGGGGAATAGATCACTTTGTAGTAATGAATCATCATGCTGCTTAGTGATCTATTCCCAGTTCTCGCTTAATCAAAAATGACCTTGACATACTTAGCAAAATATCATATAAGCCGGATCAAAAACAGTTATTCCTCATTTACTGGAAATGGCTCCTGTAGACAACACCGATTATCCAAGGAAATCTATGATTGAAATATTGTATAAAGTTCAATTAGAGGATTTAAATATGGAAGAAGATGAAAATAATAGCGAAACTTCAGAAGTAGAAACTATAAATGATATGGATGTGGATGTAACAACATCAGAAGAAGAAAATGCCAATGATGTGGAGAATGAAAATTTGGATATGGATGTAGTAATATCAGAGTCTTCGTCATCATTTGAATATGAAGAAATACATATTGAAACTCCAATTCATATAGAGAATATTAATGAAGAATCTGTTAGTAGAAGATTAATATTTTGTCCAAGACGTTTGTTTTCTTCTGAAAGTGAAGAAGAAGAAGATGAAATAGTAGTGGGGGAACTATTATAAAAGAAGGAAAGGGAGAGCTCATTTCATTTATTGGCGAAATTTTGAAGAGTGAACACCACCAAACATGTATCATTGCGATAAATGTTTGGAATCGTTTAATGATGATATTCTGTTAGAAATACATAAGGAACTAATTCACAACAACATAGAAGAACAAGAAGAACAAGAAGAACAAAATGAAATAACAGCAAGACCTACAACAACTTTACCAAATTTACAAGTATCAGCTTTACCCGGAAAGGTAGTAATGCATCATAAGATTCAAAATGAAGATTTAAACTTAGAAGAATTTATTAGAGAAGCAAAACCAATCATCAGTAGAACTTTAAAAGAAGAATTAAAAAGATTGAATTTTCTCAAATTTGGATTACTACTAGAAGCTATGTTTATAAATGTACAAGAAGAATTATCACCAAGAGGATTTATAACTAAAAATCAAACTATCATAGGAAGTTCAGACATTGATTCAATAGTTGAAAAATGTATAGAAGAAATATTAACTAAAATTCAGGAACATGAAGGACGAGGATCAGGGTGGAGTCTTATAAGTATTGAAGGATTAAATATAAGAGTTCATAAACATGGATATGGACTAATGGGATCTAGTTATATTCGTTTACCAAAAATAATTGAAGATACAAGATCATGTGTTAATGTGAAAAATCAAGATAACGAATGTTTTAGATATGCGATGACATGTAAATTTGTACCAAATCATTGTAATGAACCAAACCAGCACTATGAAAATCAAAGATATAGATATAACTTTCAAGGAATTAGTTATCCTGTATCACTAAAAGATATATCAAAATTTGAGAAGAAAAATCCCGGCACATCTATTAATGTTTTTGGATTAGATAGTTCAAATAAAGTTTATCCTTTACGTATTGCTAAAGAAGAACTAGCAGATCATACAGATTTACTACTACTAACACAAGGAGATGTATCTCATTATGTGTATATAAAGAAATTTGACTCTCTTGTTAATAAACAACTTTCAAAAAATCGAAACAAAAAGCTGATCTGCAAAAGATGTTTTAATTTCCAACGAGAAGGAAGACAAGGAATGGAATGGTTACAAGAGCACAAAAGATTATGTAACAATAATTATGAAGCAAAAATTATTTTACCTTCAGAAAGCAGAGCATTTATTACATTTCAAAAAGTTCATCATCAATATCGTATCCCTATAGTTGTATATGCTGATTTTGAATCAACACTAATTCCTATAGAAGATGAAAATTGTGAAGCTAGAAAAAGTGTCAAATATCAAATGCATAAACCAAATAGTTTTTGTTTAATGGTTAAATCAACATTATCAGAAGAACATTTAAACCAATATGGATTAACTTCAGAACCTCTAGTATATCGTGGTGAAAATGTGGAAACAATATTTCTTGACCATTTATATTTAATAGCTGAAAATGTACAAAGATTATATACAAATATTATACCAATGAAACCGATGGAGGAAGAAGAGGAAATTCAACATGAAAATGCAACTCATTGTTTCTTATGTAAAAATGAATTTACCATTGACAATTATAAAGTTAAAGATCATGACCACCTTACAGGTTATTACAGGGGTGCTGCTTGTAATAAATGTAATTTGAGCTATCGTTTACCACTATTTATTCCTGTGGTTCTCCATAACCTCAGTGGGTATGATGCTCATTTTATAATACCTGAATTAGGAAGAGACGATGGTTCGATAGATGTATTGGCTGAAACTTCAGAAAAATTTATAAGTTTTTCTAAAACAGTTGGAAATGTCAAATTAAGATTTTTAGACTCCTACCGATTTATGCCGTCGAGTTTGTCTAAACTTTCTGAAAATTTAAGGAAACAAGATTTTATTGAAACAAAAAAGATTGTAAGTAACGACAAACTGGATCTCGTACTTCGGAAAGGTGTTTTCCCATATGATTATATAGACAGTTTAGAAAAGTTTAATGAAACATCACTTCCGCCAAAAGAAGAATTTAAAAGTAAACTATACGACATGGACATATCTCAAGAGGATTATGATCATGCATGTAAAGTATGGAATGAATTAGGATTTACAACATTGGGAGAATATTCAGATTTTTATGTTAAATTAGATGTAACTTTATTATGTGATATAATGGAAGAATTTAGAAATACATGTTTTGCAGCATATGGATTGGACCCTCTTCATTCATACACTTCACCTGGACTAGCATGGCAAGCCATGTTGAAAGAAACAAATTGTAAATTACAACTTCTTACTGATATAGATATGGTTTTAATGTTAGAATCAGGAGTTCGAGGGGGATTGACACAAAGTGTAACCAGACATGTTAAGGCTAATAATAAGTATCTGCCCGATTATGATGCATCAAAACCAACAACATTTCTAGGTTATTTCGATGCAAATAACTTATACGGATGGGCAATGTCAAATCCCCTTCCATATGATAATTTTAAATGGATAGATCCAGAATCAATTGGAAACATAATGGATATACCAAAGCATGGTGAAACTGGTTACATTTTTGACGTCGATTTTGAATATCCTGAACATCTTCATGATCATCATTACGATTTACCACTTCTTCCAAAGACTGAAATTTCCCCTACTGGAAGATGGCCAAAATTATTAATGACTTTAAACAATAAGTCTAGGTATGTTGGACATTATTGGATGATACAACAGGCTTTAGACTTGGGATTAAAAATTACAAAAATTAATCGAATACTACAATTCTCTCAATCTTGTTGGCTGAAACCATACATCGACAACAACACAAGAAGAAGAGCTGCTGCTACATCAAGTTTTCAAAAAGATTTTTTCAAACTGATGAACAATGCAATATTTGGCAAAACTTTAGAAAACAAAAGGAAACATAAGAATATCAAATTAGTAACTGATCCAGTAAAATTACAGAAACTAGTGCAACAACCAAACTTTGGTTCATCGGTAATTATAAATGAAAATCTTGTCGTCATTTCTATGAACAAAAAATCAGTTGTATTGGATCGTCCTTTATATCTTGGAATGTCAATATTGGATATTTCTAAAACACACATGTACGAGTTTCATTATAAGAAGATGGTTAATTATTATGGAAGAGATAACATTGGTATTGTATATATGGATACGGATGCACTTATTTACTGGATTAAAACAAATGACATGTATGAGGATTTACGGACCTTTGTATATAAAGATGATTTTGATTTTTCCGATTATCCTAAGGACCATCCAAATTACGACTATGACAAAAACAAAAAAGTATTGGGAAAATTTAAAGATGAAACAAATGGTGTGCCGATGATGGAAATTGTAGCATTAATGTCTAAACTCTATTCATTTCAACTGTACATAAATGAAAGGAATGAATATCAAGTCACAAAAAAAGCTAAAGGAATAAAGACATCTTTCCTAAAGAAGAACGTACAGTTTCAACATTATAAAAGATGTTTGTTTGAAAATGTTGAAACAACTGCAACATTTAACACTATTAGAAGTTATAACCACCAACTTTTTAGTGTCAAACAAACAAAGTGGGCATTAAGCTACAAAGATGACAAGCGACATATTTTAGAAGATAAAATTAATACTCTACCATTTGGCCACTATTCCTTAAACCCTATCGACCAGTAAACCTATTCTTCGTCCTTTACCTTCTTCCTTTTTCCTTTCCGTAAAAAAGAGGGGACATGGCAAGCTCAATGCCATGTTCCCTCTTTTTTACATTAATATTAAATGACCTTGACCTATATTTCAACTATATATAAGAGAATAAACCATTGTATGGATCAGTATTTCTACAAACAGTGTGCAAGCAACACTTTAAGATGGAAAGTGTAAAGGATAAGATTGTAAATGAACTACATAAACCAGCAAGAAGAAGATTTCCAAGAAGAAGTACAATCATTAAAGGAATGAATGATCTTTACCAAGCTGATCTTATTGAAATGATACCACACAGTAAATTAAACAAAGGATTTAAATATATTTTAACAATTATAGACTGTTTTACTAAAATAGCTGATGCTTTACCCTTGAAGGACAAGACTGGTAAAAGTGTTACCAAAGCTATGGAGACAACAATACAAAGAAATAAATTTAAAATTAAACATTTACAAACGGATGATGGAAAAGAATATTTTAATAAAGATTTTGGAGCTTTGATGAAAAAATATAAAATAAATCATTATTCTACAAATTCTGAAGTTAAAGCTTCAATAATTGAAAGATTTAATAGAACATTAAAAGGAGCTATGTATAAACAATTTTCAAAACGAGGATCATATGTGTGGTATGACATATTACCACAACTTATAAAAGAGTATAACAACAAATATCATCGCACCATTGGAATGAAACCTATCCAAGTAAACAGTGCTAATGCTAAAATTGTATTACAACGCATCAAAAATAATACAACACCAAAAATAGAAAAGTTACAACCAAAAAAGTTTAAGGTTAATGATAAAGTTCGTATAAGTAAATACAAAGGTGTATTTAGTAAAAGATATCTGCCAAATTGGACTAATGAAGTATTTACAATTTATAAAGTGCAACCAACTATACCTGAAACTTACATTTTAAAGGATAATAAGGGTGAATTACTTCAAGGTGGATTCTATGGACATGAGTTGTTAAAATCAACAGTTGGTGATGTATATCTTGTTGAAAAGGTTTTACAAAGGAAAAAGGATATGGTTAAAGTTAGGTGGTTAGGATTTGATAAAAGTGAAGACTCTTGGATTCCTTCAAAAGACTTGGTATAGTTATTAAATAGCTCATTATGTGTTTAACCTTTAAACAAGATGGAGATTGTACAACAAAAAGATCGATTTAATATTAATAATATTGATGAATTGACAGTTGACAATAATAAGTTAAATCATGGTAAACATGGTGAATTACTACCAAATACTATAAGATGTTTAATAACTGGTCCTTCAAATTGTGGAAAAACTAATGTTGTCTTTAACCTTATAACTAATCCTAAAGGTTTACGCTTTAACAATATATATATTTTTTCAAAATCATTGCAACAACCAAAATATCAATTATTAGATAAAATACTTGCAAGTGTACCTGAAGTGAATTTCTACAAGTTTAATGCTAGTGAAACAATAATGCAACCAGGTGAAGCAAAACCATTTTCCATTTTTATATTTGACGATGTTTCTTGTGAAAATCATGATACTATAAGAAATTATTTTGCTATGGGAAGACATAATAATATTGATAGCATTTATATTGGTCAAACATACAGTAAAATTCCAAAACAACTTATAAGAGACAATGCAAATATGTTGATCATCTTTAAGCAAGATGAGACAAATTTAAAGCATATATATAATGATCATGTTAATGCGGATATGCCATTTGATAAATTTAAAGAAATGTGTGGTAAAGCATGGAATGAAAAATATGGATTTCTCGTTATTATGAAAGAAGAAGATATTAAAAATGGTAGATATCGTATAGGATTGGATAAATTTGTATTAATACGTTGAACTACCTATGCTACATCTAGTAACACTTTGAACTTCACAGTGTAAACATGGTGAATCAAGAAAAACTATTAAAAGAAATAAAATCACTCAGTGATTCTATTAGGATAAAGAATCGTGCATTAAGGATGGGTTTAAGTGAAAGAGAAGAATTTTTAGAGAATACATTTAAACCTATCACAGAACCTTTAAAACAGATATCAGAAACTATTGGTAAACCTCGTTATGAAGGAGATGTTTTACTACCAGTTTCTAAACAAGAAGTACAAGCATTAAAAAAAGAAGATGATGATGATGATTCATATACAAGTGCTAGTGAACAAGAAGAAACAAAAAATGAAGAAGAATCAATTGTTGAAAAGGAAGACCAGCCAATACCTGAAGCAGAACAATCTATTCCAAATTTAACTCAATTGAGTAGTGATATATTACAACATGGACCTCTTGGACGAAAATATATAATGAAAATGCTACATGACATGAAATCAAATCCAAATTTAAGTAAATCACATGTATATGGAGCAAGAATTGATGGAAATGAATTGAAAATTGGTAACTCTAAGCTTGAAGTAACTCAAGACGATTATATCATTATTGGTGACCATAGATATAAAGGAACAAAAGGATTATATGAATTAATTTTTAAAAATATACCAATAAAATATTCAGCAAAAGATTTAAATACTTTTAAAGAAATTTTACAAAATACTAACGCTCATAAAAGAAACTACTCAAAGGATGGAATGATTAATCGTTCACGTGCAACAAAATATAGTATTGTTATAAAAAAATTGTTTCCTCCACGAAAATTACCAACATTACGTACCACACCAGCTGTGAGACAACCTTTAAAAAGAAAATCTTTATCACTTATGGATTTATCACTTCTTGAACAACATGGTAAAAAGAGTAAAGGAGATACTTCAACATCTGGTAAAGGATTAATGAAAAATCTATACAATACAAATGTTATCTATTACAACGACATCAATAAATTAGTTGACAGAATGAGACTATTGCATGAAGCTATGGAAGCCGGTCATACTGGTTTAAATAATGAATGGGTGGCTCTAGTTGATGAACTTAAAAATCGTGGTATAATTGTATAATTGTCCGCAAATATAAAGAAGTTACAAGTATAAGATGTATCAGTTCTAACATGAGCGTCGACAAGTTCGGACGCTACTCCGCATTAGGAGTGCAAGTTGGAGAAGACAGAAAAAGAAGCGGATTACCGCAAACACCTGAAGGTGACTATAACATAAGTAATAAACGTTTAAAATTAGTTAAAGATCCAGAAGAAGATACTGATGGAGCAAATTTAAAGACAGTAAAAGAAGCTACTTCAACATCATTGAGATTACATAAGAATACTTATGATGTTGAATCACATAGATTAATTAATGTTGGTAAACCAACTGAAGGTTCCGATGCAATTACTAAAGAGTACTTATCATCTGAACTTTCAAATACTTTAAAATTGCAATGGGGTAACAACTTAAAAGATGGACAAACATATGATGCTGGAAATTATAGAATAACCAACGTGGGAAATCCCAAAAATGATAAAGATTCAGTTAATAAAGAATATTTACATTCTATAATACCGGAAAAAACTGAACATGGATATTCTTTTTATAAATTTATTATAAATGACATTGGATACCCAAAGGAAGACGGTGATGCTGTAAACCTAAAATACATCAAGGACAACTGTATTTTACAAGATGTTAATGAAATCGATTGTCATGGTAAAACATTGACAAATGTAAAGTTTGGTTCTCAACCAAAAGATGCTGTTACTATAGAACAATTATCTAAAGAATTAAAAAAGGAAACATCCAATTTTGTAAAACATGAAGATGCCGTATTAAAGCGGGGAGATAAATTTATACATGGAAATGAAAAGTTTGATTTAATGCAAGGAAATAATGATGAATGGAATGCAGGACGTAAAACAATAACAAATGGAAGATTTGGTATAAAAGATACAGATGTACCTCTAATGGTGCAAACATTAATTGCTACTGGTGGTACATTAGGTACATACAATGGTCGTAATAGAAGAATAAAAGATATTTATCCTGGTTACGAAGCAAATGATTGTGTTACAATGAAACAAACAATAACTTGGGATAAACACTTTGGGACCAAATATGATGCAAAGATGAAGAAAATAATTAATATTTTACCAGGCGAAGATTCAAATGATGCTGCTACTATTGGACAAGTCATAAAAACATCAAAAAGTGATTCAACAGCTTACACATGTAATGATAAACGTATTATGCAATTACATGATCCTCAACATCCAAAAGATGCTGTAAATTTAGATTGTTTAATAAGAATAGTGGGCAATTTACTTATTGATACCCATAATCATATAGCTAGTACAAAGAGTCATGTGATAATTCAACCCGATGAACGGGAAGCTTGGATTAAAAATAGAATTATAAATCAATATATAATTAATTTGAATAACTAAGTGTTTAAATATAAAAAATTATACATAACTTATTCATTTATGTAATGTATCTTGTGGAGTAAACACACCAGTTTATATAAGACTACATAATGAAGGCCGTATCACTCAGTCATCATCAAGACAGCAACAAGAGAGGACGTGGTATAACTTCAACTGCGTTATCCCTGCTTAGACGGATACCTATTGGTGCTGTTGTAAATCGAGCAATAGACGCTTTACCATACGAATTACATATTCCTGGAGGTTATCAATATTGTGGACCTGGAACTAAGTTGGCAAAACGTTTAGCAAGAGGAGATCCTGGAATTAATAAATTAGATCAAGCTTGCAAACAACACGATATAGCATATTCAAAGTTTAAAGATTCAACAAATAGATCAATAGCAGATAAAATTCTAGCAGAAAAAGCTTGGCAAAGAGTAAAATCAAGTGACGCAAGTATTGCAGAAAAAGCAGCGGCTTGGGCAGTAACAACAGCCATGAAGACAAAAGCTAAGTTTGGTGGTGGAAGACGACGTCGCAGAGGAAGACCTGCAAAAAGAAGAGCTCCCAAAAAAGGTGGAAATATTAGAAAGAGACGTCGTAGAACTCGTAAGGCAAAAGTAAAAAAGGCTTCTGTTTGGTCAATGGTAAAAAACGGAGCAGGTTTATACCTAAGACCGTACCGTGTGTACTAAATAAAAAAAATCAATTGATAATTCCAAATAAAGCCTTAACTAATCATCAGTTAAATGATTATGTAAAATGTTTGAAAATACCATTCTTTCGAGGAGTTTTTATGAAAGATGCATTACCAACTAAAATATGGAAAAATGAAACTGGAATAGTAAATTTGGATTCCACCTATGGTCCAGGCACTCATTGGGTATGCTATAAAAAGCTCGGACAAACCGTTTACTACTTTGACAGTTTTGGCAATCTACCACCACCTAAAGAACTTCAACATTATTTTCAAAACTCCAAAAACATTTTTTACAATTACAAAAAAGAACAACCTAACAATACTGAAATATGTGGACATTTATGTTTGGAGTTTCTAGCGAAAAGTGTCAGTCACCTTTAAGATGTCATCGTATACAGTGTCACTGAGTGGAAATTCATCCACATTAAAAAGTACTCTATTCCCAGCATTGCGTTTATCCAAAGAAAGATTATGGGAAGCTGCATTACTTGATTTGACTACCTACAATTCAATTCCTAATGTTACAGAAGGAAAAAACAATTTACTACATTATTATGAAACTAAGGATGCTGCAGGAAAATACTCAGAATTGAAAATAATTACATTTCCTACTGGAGCTTATGAAATTGATGATATAAACCAATTACTACAGAAAAAACTCGGAGAAGAAAATATCACCGTTAAAGGAAACAATAATACTTTAAAAGCAGAAATAACTTCAAAATATTATATCGATGTCGGAATGAAAAACTCTATTGGCAGTTTACTTGGATTTACAGATACAAAAAAGAAAATCTTAACTCCTGAAACTACTCATTCAGGTAATACAACTGTTACAATATTAAAAGTAAATAGTATTGATGTAACATGTAATATTATACATGGATCATATAGAGAAGGAGTAAATCAGCATATTTTACATACATTTTATCCAACAGTTGCTCCAGGTTTTAAAATTGTTGAGAAGCCACAAAACTTGATATACCTACCGTTAAACACCAGTTTCATTTCAGACATCGTGCTGAACATATTGGATCAAGACGGTCATAGTGTTGACTTTAGAGGAGAAACAATTACTATACGAATACACATCAGAGCGGCGACATAAAAATCAACATGGGATTATCATTTAAACCACAACGGAAGAGTCGGGAGCTCAGTAGCTCCTCGACATTGGAAGAGTTAACATCAGACAACATTCGTTTTCTACAAAAGATTGGATTGAAACTTAACAACGATGGATATCCTGGATATATCTCAAGGACCGACATTCGACGAAACACTATGGGAGAAGGAATATCACACACACAACCCTTACACTTCATCAAAATTAAACAATAATGATGAAATAAGAATTCCCATTCAACAACAAGATATTTACACATTACCATGTGAAAGTTATTTGTACATCGAAGGAAGGGTATTAAAATTGGATGGAAAAACTGCTTCAACAGTTCCTTTTATAAATAACCCAATGGCATATCTTTTTGATGAAATAAGATATGAGATATCAGGGGTGACAGTTGATTCAACAAAAAAGGTTGGTATAACAACTACATTAAAAGGATTAACATCATTAACACCACATGAGAAGAATTCAATAGTCACTGCCGGATGGGTTGCTCCTGATAAAGACACTATAACACCTGCTTCCAACGGTCATTTTGATTTTCATGTACCTTTACGATTGCTTTTAGGATTTGCTGAAGATTACAAAAGGGTTATAATAAATGTTAAACAAGAATTAGTATTACTCAGATCTTCAACTAATAAGGACTTAATACTTGCAGACCCTGCAACTACAGAAGATAAACTGGAATGGCAACTACAATTGGATAAAGTTGTTTGGAGAGTACCTCATGTAAGATTGGCTGATGAACATAGAATCGTATTGTTAAGAAAGTTAAAATCTGACCGTGACATTGTAATGCCATTCCGAAGTTGGGAATTTCATGAATACCCTACATTACCTCAAACAGAACGACAAACATGGACCGTCAAAACATCAACTTACTTGGAACGTGCAAGGTACATAATACTCGGTTTTCAAACTAAGCGAAAAGATGTTATTACTGCAAATGCTGGTCAATTTGATCACTGTAAAATAAAGAATTGTAAAGTTTTCTTAAACTCTCAATTCTTTCCATATGACAATTTAAATGTCATGTTTAGCAAAAAACGTTTTTCCATTTTATATGATATGTATGCAAGATTTCAATCATCATATTATGGAAAGACTAATACACCACTATTATCACCTGATCAGTATTATTCCAAAGCTCCAATAATTGTAATCGATTGTTCAAAACAAAATGAATCAGTAAAATCATCAAGTGTGGATATAAAAATTGAAATGGAATTTGAAGAACCAGTAGCGGATGGAACTTCGGCATACTGTCTAATTCTACATGATAAAATAGTTACTTATACACCACTGACCGGAATAGTGAAGAATGTACTTTAAAAATAATTAGTACAACTACTGCAAAATATTGAGGTTAGAATTATCTTCCTCAATTTTTAAGGTTAGAATTTTGTTTATAAAACACAAGTTGAAAATAAACAATTATGTAATTGTATAAATTTCAAAAATTTTACAAAAAATATAAAAGCAGGAAATTAACTAGTAGAAACTTCATTCTATCTTCAACCGTCGTTTGGGAAACATCGTTCGCAAGATGAATTCTACTAACGGAGAAGAAAATACACCTCTAATGGATGAAAATAGTTCTGATATAGAAAAGCAAGTTGAACAAGAAATGGATGAATTCCTCAAGTTTAACAAACATAAAAAGAAAGAAGAAGAAGGAGAAGATGAAAAAGAAGTAAAAAGAAAAAAGGTTGAAGTTAACATTACAACAAATATTTTAACAGAAGTATTTCTTCGAATTTTCTACCCTATTTCTTCATGCATGACAAAAAGTATATCTGTTGGAATTGTAAAATCATTGGATTATTCACCAATTGTTATGTTAAATCAAGGAAGTAAAATGGTTATCTTTACTGAAACTTCTTGGGATTCTCTAATGAAACATTTACATCTTTTGGAATGTTATTTAACTAACAACACATTTGGAAAAAGAACAAGATTAAGTTTATTAGAATCAAATATTGAAGTTGATATAATCAAACATCGTGGGGGACAAGTTGTTCGCTTCAAAGATTTAACTAGACATGATGTAAAATTACATTTCACTAAAGAAGAATTTTACACTTTAAGTTGTACTACCGGTCCTGTCACTAGATACTTAAAACAACTAGTATTTTCAAGTACAATAATTAAAGATTATCTAATCGATACATTGGACAGACAACCATTCATTCCAATTTTATATGGTCCTGTGGATACTTCAATTTTTAATCGAATACCTCAAGAAGTGGATATGTGGAGACAATTAAACAACTATCACACCAATTTTAATATAAACGAAGAAGCGCAAGAAATAAAAGAAGAACAATCGTGTTTGTAATAACAGTCAGTTGTGGATGAGACTTCATCATGAACAAACGGGTTTCGTTTTCTACTGCATCACAGTTAATGGAAGTTAAAAGAGGTATAATTGAATTTCAAGCTTTTCGAGGGAATGATGGAAATTTCATTATTAAAGAATTAGTAATTTTGGATATGAACACATCTGTAATTTATCATTACTTGTTCAAACCTCCGTTTCCATTCAATAAACTAACAACTAAAGCGAAAGTTACAAACAAATGGTTAAACAAACATTTTCATAACTTAAAATGGGATGAAGGTTTTATTCATTATAACATGATGCCGCATATTATGAATCATTATTGTAAAGAGTTTAAAACTATCTACACAAGAGGATTGGAAAAAGCAAATTGGATACAATCATTTACAAGCAATGAAGTGATAAATGCAATAATAGATAGAGATTTCCAATGCTACTTTAATGAACTTTGTATTTCATCAAAAAGTTTTAAACATCGAAGGTCACAGTGTGCTTTGAAGAATGCCTACCGCTTGAATAATTTCCTTCAACAAAGTGGTGGGGGTAGCATCAGTGGTGGGGGTAGTGTCAGTGGTGGGGGTATTCTCGATAATAAAAGTGAGAGCGCTACCATGACACAGCATGAGTATTACTCGAACCTCCGAAGAGACAACATCTCCAACGGATATTCTTATTAACAAGAAGATTAGCATCAGCAAAAACATTAAGATGGCATCAAACAACTTACTTCAAAATTTAGTTGAACAATTCAACGCTCATTCAAAATCAACAATCCTACCTACAAAAAAATGTTCCGAGCTGAAAGAAGAAAAACACTACATCATTCATACAATAAAGAAGATGGAAACTTCAGTAGGTGATGCTATAAATTGCACATTAAGCGAGGCACCTTATACAATTGGTGATGAAGCAAAATTTCAAATCTTCCTACCAAAGCGCTTCGTACAACTACTACAAAATGAAGATCTTCGGATAATTCAACCCGGCGCACTCTATTTGGTATCACATGGACCAAGTGGAAACAATTCTACTGAACTTACAATTCATGTAACACCTACTACTGATTAGTTTGTACATAAGATTGTAAATATTTCTTTGTATTTGTTTCTCAATAAATATGATATAAACCTAAAAAAAAAAAAAATAAAAAAAGCAACATATTGTAATGTGTTTGTACATTACAATATGTTGCTTTTTTTAAAAATTCCATGGGATGACCTTGACCCAATTTTGTGTGATAATAAAAGTGAAAATCAACTTGTTAAATTCATCAGTCTACGACTACCTTTCGTACCGTACACATCTCACTCTCTATCACTAAATACAAAACTTCAACATGTCCCTAAAGGTTAAGTGTGCATCTTATGATACCAACACCATAACTACTTTTGAACAACTTGAAGATTTAACTAACGAAATGCGAGTTTTACTTACCGGTGGTTATCACTTAACTGTTGATGTTAGTGCTACTAATACAAGGATGTTCACTAAAACAAAATATTGCGATGATGAAATATTTTTTTCTACACAACCTACAACTTCTTCATCGCCAGCTGGTCAACATAACGTCAAGTTCCAGAAGTATTACCAATGATGAATAACTTTTAATAAATAAAATTACAACTAAGGAATCACGTGATCAATATCAAGTTCATAAAAAGGATGTAACAGTTTAATAAATAATCATTCGCTTCTCAGCTCTCGCCACAACAAGATCTATTCTACAAAATGTTATACAGAATGATGATTGAACTTGATGGGAAAATCTATGGAAAGGATTATAACACTGTTGAACAAATGACTCAAGATTTAGATGTATTAACTAAAGAAGGATATCAAGCTAAATTAATTTTAAAATTTCCTGAAGTACATCCACTATCAACAGAAGAACTTATTGCTATGGCTAAGGCAGAGAGAGAAAAAAAGTCTGAAGAAAACAAACAGAAACAAACTTCCTAAATTTCAATAATCCTTACACTTGTAAGGTATAATTTTTTAAAACTCCATTTGGATGACCTTGAAATTACCCCTACCACTTTTCATAGTACATAAAACTCGCTATTCATCACTATACAATCTTATTCTTTCACTAGACTCCGCAGCGTCAACATGGAAGAGCAAAAATACAAGTACAAACCTCGTTACTGTTGTGAACAACAGTGTACAGATTTAGGACCAATGATGGTGGATGGGTTAGCTTGTACTAAATGTGAATTCTTCGGATCTTGTTATTGCAAATGTAAAACAAAACAACTACCGCCACCGGAATTGCGAACTTTCAAATTTTACAAATCAAGATATTTTCATACATGTTGTCCTCAAAGATGTTTCAAATTTCACCCTCTAGATCTTGCTCATTGTCAACGCACCAAGTCTCATCAAGATGATTTTTGTACACATATGATAAAAAGATGTAAATACAGATCAGATTGGTATTCCGATCCTGTAGAACCATCAAATGTATAATTTCAATTTTACACTCTTTTTTAAAACTTCAATTGGATGACCTTGAGATTTCCCCCACCATTAGTTCTAATTTTTATATAATATTAAATCATTCCACTTCCAACACTCTAACTAACAACATGGAAGGAAAATTTATCAAGTTTGAACATATAATAACTGACAGGGAGGAGATGGAAGAATTGTTTCAAAACTTACTTTCTGTCATTGACGAATATCCTATAAGATGGTTCAGAATTGTAGTTCAATATTTAAATCCTGGTGAATTGTTTTCTTCATCGAGTGAAGAGGATGAAACAACTACTTCGGTTCAAATAATTGAATTAAAAGACGAAGAAGAAGAAGAACTAAACGTTTTATTCAATCATAAGCTCAAGGTCCCCAATATAGAAGCCCCCTCCCTAAAAAGCCCCCCTCCCTAAACACCTGCTCAAGGTCGCCATTATATAAGCCCCCTTCCCTAGGCGCTAATCCTCATTCGATTGCCAACTCTCTAACGATGAACACTTCTCAATTGGCACGAATGAATGCTAGTTTTGAAATAAACTCAAAAGATGATTTACAAGAAATATTTAATGCTTTAAATGAAATTATAGATAAATTTAACGCTATTACAATGAATTTGGAAATAACTTACGCTTGTCCTATTTGTAATAAGGTTGAAAATTCTGATGAAGACAGTTTACTAAATACTACTCCTCTTACCCCTCTACAGTCGGACACAACTTCTGAGGCAAATGATGAGCAGCATCTTTCCCCCACCACTTCTATGTAACAACGCTCTTTCCCCCCACCACTTCTTTATTTAACCGACATTTCCCTCTTTTAACTCTCATTCCATCCTCGCCTCTTCAACTATCAACATCGCTTCTTTCAAAATTTCAAAAAAAACACAAACATGATGGATATGATGGATGAAGTTCCATTTGTAACAAGGATGGAAGAGGATAAATTGAAATTGGAAATCAAACGATTGGAAATGGAACGGGAAAACCAACTCGAGATGTTACGTTTGTTCAAACTTTTTAAATACATCATCTGGGGACTCTGCGTTTACCTTCTCATCGTCGTCGGTGTTTGTGTTTACAACTCTGTAGTTCATAACAAAACTTCAACTTGTTTAAACACTGCTGTCACACATTGATTGTATGTTTTTCACAAATAAAATTCGCAAACCTAATTCTATACCTATCCCGCTATCACCGGAGTTAGTTCCACTCTCCGAACTATTACTCCGGTGGTAGCGGGATAGGGTTTTTTAAAACTTACTCTGGATGACCTTGACATACTTTCCATAACCCAATTGTCAAGTTGAATTTCAAATTTCAAATAACATCTCCTCCCCCACCGGAAGCTATATGGCATGGCATATGGCGGCAGCGACTGATTTGGCAGCTGGCCGATGGCAGCTGGCCGGCAGCGGCTGGCAATTGGCACGACTTCCGTTTTGAAAGTAACCAAACCCCACTACTCTAAACCTATATTACATTGTTCTAAAAAACAATTTTCAAATAACTGTCACCTGCAGTTGCATTTAAGAAAACAATAGTTGGTTAAAGAGATTTTAACCACTAATCGGCTCACCTTTTAGGCTAAGGAATATTTTTAGAGCCAGGAAAATGTCTAGACCCATATTTTTAAATATCTAACGATGACCTTAGGTTTGATAGGAGTAATAAACTAAACTACAAGAAGTCCAGCCAAACCACACGAATAAATTCATCAACAAAGTCTAGAACTACATAGTAAATTTGATACAAGTATAGAATCCCTTTCAAGAATCGATCTGGCAAACTTTACCTTAGAATTTTGACCAAATGTAACATAAAGTAGTAGCCTAATTAAAAGCTTTTACCAATTATCTCTAAAATATTTTGGATCTTAAAACTGTCGACCTGACCGCCTCAAGTCGCTTCAACAATTATTAATGTTTCTAAAATTGTCAGTCAAACGTAGAAAACGTATACAACGTTTTTGAACAAATAAGCCCACCGCACCCTTATTAAATTAAACAAGTTTTGAGGCTTGCTGTAAATAATTATGGAGGTGTAATGAAGATAGTTAAACATTAGCTACACCATAACGTAAAGCTTCCCTGAATACCAACCAGATGCAGACATATTTAAATGCGAAGGAGGAATGTAGAATGAGTGAGATGCCTTGTATAGCTTTGTAACTGATCCTAATGACAGATTATCCAGATAACATCCCATCTGAACTGGATGGAAGTCAAATGATGAGATAATACCCACTTAGATAAAATCACTAGGTTTGTACAAGGTGAGAACATACTCGACCACTGTATAGCGACGAGGACAGTAATGACAGTGTTTGCGAGATTGATGGGGCATGCACTTGAACACGAGTGTGTGATAGCCTGTGAGTCTGAGTCACCGACTGTGGTTATCACTATCAGAGCGGGGTGATAAGTCGACATGGCTTGACATCAACCATCAGCGGTCACGGTCTGTCAGTGATATACTGGTGGATATAATATGGAGTGGAATCGAGTAATAAAGAGGAATTGAGAATGGAATCTTCAATTGTCCAGCGAGGCACCACTAGATATTCACTAATATTGTACTTAATAAACACGGAGTTCAAGACACAAACCAGTATATATGTCAATTTAAAAAATATTAATAATAATAAAATGATGCAGGTTTTTTAACACTAACAAAATTAAACTCAAATTTAATGAGAAAATGTTCAACAGTTCTCCCATCTCTTTGCACAAAACTTGGAATGTTATGATCTATCCTGTGTGCATAAGGAAACTGTGTCGAAGTTAAATCATTTAACTTGGTAACTGAACAGTAAAGCAAAGTATTGTCTTCTCTTTGTGAATTTAGATGGAACTAGGCTAGCACCGTGGGTTAAACACACGTATGTTAAAATCGAAATGGCTCATACGACAATTTATTGATAAGCTCTGAATCAATACGACTTAAATTTGAAGATGAAATTAAAATTAAATTAAACAATCGACGGATCGAAGTTGACAAAGGCAGGCCGACACATCGCGTCGCTATAAACTCGCCCGTTATCAGACGCGTGTCCAGGCGTGCGTTATCTCTTATCAGTCGGGCCGGCCGGCGGGCGGCGAACGTGCCTGGAGGGCGTAACCTGTCACAACACTCCCACCCCTCGCCACGACCTTTGTCCCCTCGTGCACAAAGAGGCGACAAACCGAGCGATTAACAGGAGTAATTAAAAATAAAGCGTCGTCGTAAAACTGAAGAAAGGACGGAAAATGATATTACAGTAATGATTTTGCTGTAAAAATGGGCTGCAGGAGGTGGGGGATGGCGTTTGGAGAGTTTGAACTTCTCTTTGACTGCTTGTTCTAGTCTTGCAGTTGTTTCTTTTTATTAAAGTAGAAAAAGTTTGGTTTACAAATTAGTGTAGCTGTTACTTTGTGGTTGTAACTCGCTTCCATAATTTAAAAAATATGTTCCACGCCCATATCTGTATTTTATGTGGTTAGAGCGAATTAATAAAAAATAAAATAACGCAATATCATTAGAACATAGACAAATTCTTCATGTATTCTGATTAACTAAAAATACAGTAATTCAAGTTAAATGCCATAATTTTGATATTTTCACACTATTAAACGATCATTTTTGCGAGTGAAATAAGAATATATTAGTTTTCTTAAATTTAAAAAGGATCTAGACCACCCTTGCTTTTGTAGCCTACTTGTAACTATAACAACATGGTGAACAATAAGTTATTACGTTTTCATGGTAACAATTTTGATCTTGGCTGGGATCTTAAACCTTTAACAGCTATTTTCAAGTGCTCCCGATTTAATAGAGAAAGTTTTCAGAAAAAGGGTCAGCTTTCCCAACTTTACAGTTGCCGCTTAGAGAAGGTCGGTGCTCTTTTTAAAAAAAACGCCCAGAGCTCTGTAGGAGTTCCAGGAGAGTTCAAGCAACAAGAACCTCGGGAAAGACTCTTCAGAATAGGCCTACCTCACCAACTCTTCAGGTCCAGGAGAGTTTAGCAACAAGGCTCTCGGGAAAGACTCTTCAGAAGACCTCCCCAACTCTTCAGGTCCAGGAGAGTTTAGCAACAAGGCTCTCAGGAAAGTCTCTTCAGAAGACCTCACCAAACTCTTCAGGTCCAGCCTTTCAGTCTTCATACACTAGAGGGACTTTCAACTCGAAGGAAGGTTTCTTGCTAGAGGTTCTCCAGAGTCTAAATCTACAAGGCTTATTCTTCTCCAGCCCGAAGAAGGAGCTATCTAGGAACGCCCTACTCCCTACGCGTGTCTAGGAATACAAGACCTGCTTAGCATTGATTGGACAATTTTTGTTGTGGATTACTATTCAAACCACGTATATTATTATTATTCCATGTATTTTGTTATATTACATCATGCCATTAAAATGTTCAAAACAAAATTTCATGTCCTGTTTTTTACAGGGAAACATAACAATTGCAATGAAAATTTATGTCAAACTATCAACTTTTGATAGAATTTCAAAGCTTAATGTTGGATGGAAAATTAACTAAATTTCCTCCTTAAATTATTGACTTAAAAACGCCAAAATTATAATTTTGATTTCAACGATCTATTGCCCAACACAATAAAAATATTGGCAGTAAGTTGAAATGAAAATATTAACACTTGTTAATTTAGTTTCTTTTTGTTACATTCCACAGGACAGGAACCCTGATTTTTTATGGTTTTGAAGAAGTGAAACTTAAGTCTTGCCATCCAAAATATTGTGGCAACATAAAGTCAATTTCAAGTCAGAACAACTATTCCTGCTAATTGCAAAAATGGTAAATTTGAGATCTTCAAACACCAATGCTCTAGATGACGATAGTCCTTGAGTACACCATTTGGTCCTTTCAACTGGAGTATTTTTTAGGACTCCTTCACATTTCCCAAACCGTCAAAAGACACACTGACAAAAGGCAAACTTTGAAGAGCCTTATTTCATCTTACGGTGGTCATATGAAGGGCCTCTTTCTTTCCTATAGCCTCCATAGCCTCCAAAAGCCCATTGTTGTCCAAGAAAAAACAAACGTTGAAGTATAAAATTTTGGTTGATTTTAGTTTATACAGTATTTTGATTTTATGTTCAACAAAGCTCAAATTCATAATCCTAATACTGTACTTTTTACAACCAATATTTTTTTGGACTGGTTGTAATTTTCACTGTTTATCATCTTAAGATTAATTGCTAAGTTTATCTTCCTAGTTTTATCATCCTCCGCAGAAGTGGCTCCCAAGAGGGTTTTGATAACTATATTGTCTTAATAAAATCTTGTTTTTTGTAATCATTAAAATAATCAATCGAATAATTTAGAACAAAAAATGATTATAATTGTTCTATAAATTTTATCAATTAAATTGTGTGAGAATGTTTACATCTTTGCTATCAATTAAAAATGCACCATATACTATATAGATATAAATCTCTCGTGGTATTATTCGTCGAGATTAAGCCATTCCAATCAATTAAACATAAATTAATCAAGATGGCATGATGATACCCACTATCAGAGAAATGTATGGGCCATAGATCTCAATGCGAGTAAAATGTGTCAAGTTATCATATGCGGTGGAGCTCTAGAGGATCGAAAAGTTGTCATGAACATAGATTTTCTTCGACCACCCAAACCACGCCGCTTGTGACGATCCACATTCTGGATTTCACCGGCGAAACGGCAATTCCGGAAGCAATTCCGGAAGCAGTGCGGGCACGGGCAGGATCGGCAGGACCGGCAGGACCTTGGCCGATATGCCCGGATGACCTTGGGGCTCGGAATCGATGGAACAACCTTGCGTGAACATGAACCGCCGTGTCGCGGTGCGATGGCGATACCGCAACTGCATGGCTGCAATGCCGCGCGCATATGGGGCCAATTCACAAACATGCAATTAATTTATTATTAATTGCTCATACGTATTACCGGTCGTTCAAAGATACTTTAATGTTTTAAATTTTTATTCGGAATACAGAAATCGATTCATTTGACGGTAATCAAATTATGACAAGTGAGTACATAGAATATTCAATTTACCTTTTGAGTACTATTTGTTTTTTAATGTGCTAACTCAGCTAACTAAAAGAATACGTCTATTTATAAAGTTCACAATTAAAAGGCTTGAGAGAATTAGAAGTAATTATGCTGAAAATTAAATTCGGATACTTTTTGTAATTAAACCACGAAAATCGAACTAAATAAAAAATTGAGGCTTCCGGCCTGAGTTGTCGTGAGTGACTCATATCGCGAATACAATACGTGTTTTACACAATATTACGTGGGGTACGCCTATTAGCAAGGGGCTAAACAATTCTTCCGCTTAAAGACGTGATTAAGTTCTAAACATAGAAACTAGTGGACCAAAAATAGCGCTGTGCCCAATCAATATCCGCCATATATAATGATATAAACAGAAAATTGCCAAAAATGAATTTAAAAATGTAAACAACTAACGAGACAATAAACAAACAATGGAAAAAGAACCATCCGGTGTTTTAAACCTATTGGCGCTTCTATAGAATTGTGAGTCTGTACAGTACAACCATCAGCACGCGGAACTCTTTAACATCACCGTGTCGTTTAGACTGTTCAAACAACACGCCGTCACGTGACCCGCCGCGCACCGGAACTGCTGATCCCGCATCTGATCACTTCCGGTGCTTTGTACCGCCAAATTGTTCTATTACCCCATCACCTCTCCCCCTCGACGGTCCAGTTAGCCGTTAGCCTATCAACAGGGCATCGCGGCCGCGCCCCCTGAATCACACTGAACAATGCGCGTTTGGCGCTGAAAACACACGTGCCACTGAAACACGCGTGCGCGACTGAGGCAAACAAAGCCGCGTGTCCGGCTGTAAACATGTAAACAGGCTGGGGCTGACGCTAAATAGAAAATAATTAAATTCCACTCTCACAGCGCTGAGGTTGAGAAGTCGCAAGAGGGAGGATGAGCATTCCATTCTTTTCTTAAAACTACGTACAGTGATAGTGATAACCCTAAGTGCACGATATAATTGGTTAAAACTAACTAAAGGACATTTCCAAACTATAGTCTAAGTGCCTAAGATAAAATAAATCAAATCGATGTGAATGGCATATAGTTAGTTCTTTACATTCACCAATTGACGTGAGAGTACCAAGAAGAAGCGAATGACGTGAAGCGAAAGATTCTCCTGACAGTTACAGGAGCACTTCCTCTCGGCAAATGAAAACAAATTCAGGCATAACTACTGTAATGCATTTCCTGAAGGTCGTGGTTGTATTGCCTATATCCTTCCGACCAGACATTCACTTTCAAGCCATAGTCAGTATTCAACAAAAAAGTGTACAGATTATAATTATTTATAATTATTTATTTAATTATAATTATTTATTTAATTATAATTATTTATCGTGTCTAACTCCTGAACCAAGAGCTGTGTTAATTTACAGTAAACGTAAATTTGACATTCAACCGTTAGGCGATATTTGTGGAGAATTTTTTATGTCCCATCATGAGATTTTGAACGTTAATCCAACGTTGATTTCACTGTAGCCTGTAGTGCAGCCCAGTACAGTACAACACAACACAACTGTTGCTTGTAGCCTCATTGTCACTTCCCAACAGCTGCTGCAATGACGTCACTTCACAGCTGTTCCGCACACCGTCTCCTGTCTCTCTCTCCCCTCTCACTCATACTGGTACAGTAGTGTACTGTGTTAGGTATTGTTTCGCTCGTTCAAACCGTATCCACTGTTAGAGCCATAGGATTAAATACAATGATTACAGAGAGAATGACGATTGTTGAGAAATATTTCGGGTTTTCAATGTTGCACAAGTTGTTTTAAGAGGAGCGAGGGGGATTTTTTGAGTACATTAAAGAATGTTTCAGTTTTACCCAATTTACTACTAATTAGTGGTGGAAAATAACCGCAATAATTCACAAAATAATAACATAAACCATCACCAACAATGAACTTTAACCCTCCAAGTGCTAAACGTCGCGATCGCGACGCATTTCGGCAACGCGTATAGCGCTATCGTCGCGATCGCGACGATTTTACAAGGGTTTACTACGATCGTCACAGATCCGTTGTTTATTGACGGATCGGCATATATTTTATATAGTATTGAAGAGAAAATATCATTCTATCTGAATACTTTTGGTTCAATACACATTTCAGTGGAAAATCAAAGTTGGCTAACTTGTTTGTCTGCAGCTGATTTTTTTTGGTCGTCTGAAGTACAGCTGCTACATCGCAAATTGTTAAGGTTATGTTATCTTTGTTTACTAAGAACATTATAAACATTATATCACTGGAAAGGTAATAAAATTTGCAACATTTTGGCTATCTCAGATTTTTTTATTTGACTATATAATTATGCCCTGAAATGGAAAAACCTGAAGACGAGGGTAACAAAAAAAAACTACCCCTTGATATCTAGAAATTTGGAAAAAAATAAATGGTAAGTAAGATCTAATGAATCATATTTTCTAATAGTAGACATTTTTCTGAACAAATTGATATGCAATATGATATACTTTTCATATAATTAATAACTATTATGCACATTTGCTTAAATGCTTGCGCGAAACTAAAAAAATGGTCAGCACTTAAGAGTCTTCATCACCTTTGGCAAAATATCCATCGTACACTCTGATTTCCATTACAACTGTCCTAGTACAGTCAGGTGCGCCCAACTAAGCCCGGGGACACACGGCACGGCGAAACCGCCGTGACGGCAAAACTGCCGTACGGCGATATCGCCGTGAATGTAGAGATACGTTGGAGTAAATGGGGCAGCACACACGGCGCCGGACGGCGAAACCGCCGTCCACGGCGAGAAACACGGACGGCGAAACCGCCGTGTATTTTCTACTCTGCCGTACGGCAGTTTCGCCGTGACTTTCGTAGTAGGGCATTGCACTTATGGAGCAGGGCACACGGCACGGCGAAACTGCCGTACGGTCGCGCTATCAGCCCTACTATAGTGTTAAATAATTATTGTTAATAATTTAAAAACTTATTTAATAGCTTTAAATTGTGATTATAGTTCATATCCATGTTAAGAAAATAATTTTCTAGTTTTTTACCGGCCTTTAGGTGTTTTAAACGACAATAGTCTGAAAATGTATTCGTAATTACGACTCTGACTCTGGTGAAGATACATTAATGCCATTTTTGTAATACAGTTAATAACAGCCCGAATTCCAAGAGTGATTAAGCTTAATTAAGAATAAGCTTAATAATAAGCTTAATAATAAGCTAAATTCAAGAGTGATTTTGTCGCCAAGAGCAGAATGAATTTGTCTTTTAAGGCTGCGGTCTACCCCAACCAAAACAAAAACAACAACAATGCCGAATATGCCGGCCTCGCGGCCGTAGCGCTAGGCGAGTTTGATGGCTGTAGAGGTTTACGGGGATCGTGTTTCAGAATTAACCAATTAAGATAGAGATTGACTCTTAACTTTTTCTAAAAGTACAAAAAAGGATCTCGTCGGCTATCTTTTTAGAATTTTCAAATAAAATTTCTAATTTCAGTTATAATTGTGTAAAATTATCCGTTTTTGAGTTTTATAGATGCAGAGGTTTACGGGGATCGTGTTTTAAAAATAACCAATTAAGATAGAGATTGGCTCTTAACTTTTTCTAAAAGTAGAAAAAAGGATCTAGTCGGCTATCTTTTTAGAATTTTAAAATAAAATTTCTAATTTCAGCTATACCGGTCTAAAATCATCTGTTTTTCTCGATTTTTAACTGAAGTTTTCTATTGGTTTTAATGAACTAATTACAAAATAGTAACAGACGAAAACTAGTACCGTTTATTCTTCTTTAATATGACACCTTATTTATAGCTCTAGGCTTCATTTGGCAGAAGATAACACGATTCTAAAAAACCCTTGCATTTGGGTGCGCGCCAGGGGTAGACCGCAGCCTTAAAGTCCTCTTTAGGTTCTGCATCCCTTTTTGCCATTCTTAGTTTTCTACTGTCTTGTTTTACAAAAAACTAATAATCTTCAGTTAAAAAAATTACTCGGAACCGACAAATTATTATTATGAATGACGTTAAAGACAATAGCTAAGTGAAATTATTAAAAAACAACTTAACTCTGACTTTAAAGTTGTACAACTTTGAACTGTTGGTATTTAATATACATTTTTGTAATACAGACTCCCAACAAGACGCCTCTGGTGAGTTATCTGAAGAAGATAACTCATTTAGGCTATTGTATTGTATGGTGTGATACATTATGTTTTATACATTTGTATTATGATTAACTTATTTAATATTAGGTTATAATTATGTTTTCAACAAGACGACTCTGAGTTAACTGAAGAGGATAATTCATTTATTGTATTGTAAGGTGTGAGACATTATGTTTATTTTATATTTGTATTATGATTAACTTATTTAATGTTAAGTTATAATTATGTTTTTTACTAACCAAACTAACTTCTAAAGGAATTTTTTTAATCTTACTAACTGCATTTTGTACTTTGATTTAACAATAAATTTAATTTTTCAAAAAATATAGTCTCATTAACACCTAATTTTATGATAATTATTAATGATATTGATATGTATGTAACTAAAAACGTTAAAACTACTGGTTTGGTGAAATCAGGTGTGGGGATGCATACTCTTCCATTAGTGTTTCATATTATGTTGTTTCCAATACCACAGAAAAACCAAACGATATAGTTTCCTTTTTCTGTGCTAATACTCACTGTCTATTTGTATTCAAATATTTACATTGTTTGTGGATAAAAATTTTAAGTTCCAGGGCAATACCATTAATTTTGAGTTGTAAAGATTACTTCTTTAATAAAAATAATATCAGTTTGGGTGTTGAAATCGAAGCACAAAATTAATTTTTAAACAAAGTTTACTGAAATGATGGGACAGAATAATTATTTTTAATTTTTATGTTTCGATTCCACGACTGACACTGAAACCGAATCCTAGCGTCAGCCGTCAGAAGCTCTGTCACGGCGGTTCTGCCGTGCCGTGTGTTCTGCACCCAATTTAAGCCACGGCGAAACAGCCGCACGGCGAGATCGCCGTGCGGCAGTTTCGCCGTGCCGTGTGCCCTGCTCCTAAGGCGAGGGGTGAGGCGCGGGTACATTTCTAAAAACATCGGACTGCGAAGTCCCACACACGCACGCGCAGACTCGCTACAATGAGAGTCCGGCCAGTCCGATGCTGTTGCAGCGTTTTCCTGTCTACATTTGAAGAGTATTTTAAAATTATTATTAATACTAGGCTCGAACTTTTCCATTTCAATATAGCCGATTAACATTTTACAGCGATTACAATTAATTAATGGTTTTCAATTATTATATTAGCTATAGCGTTTGAACGGAACATCCGATTTAGATTAAATTTGGTTCAGGGGTGTAAGGCAGTATCTACTTGAATGATTTCGCGAACCAGAATGATCAGACAATATAGAAACTAAACAAAGTAAGTAATTTTAAAATGATGGAATTAAAGTAATTATTTTCTTTGGAATAATCTGACGCAACGTATAGAGGTAACCCCCGCACACCAAAAACAGTTAGTTGACACCCACTAACAAAGGACATATAATCAACCTCTTGTAATGTATGCTAAATTGCGTATAGGGCCTATATTGATAATTTTATTCAAATTAACCGAACTATGAAAGAGTTATACTAGTATACTTATAACTCGTAATATACTTAATTAAATAGCCCAATTAAAATTACAATTTTGTTTACTAATTGCTTGGAACCATGAAGTTGTTTTTATTTATGTTTCTAGCCTCAGTGTTTGAAAATCGAAACATCTAGCTGTGTTTTTCGGTGCCGCTTTTTTACAACAGTAAGTTAAATTTGTACAGCATAATGGCTTCACTGGATTTTACTTTTAATTTTTTTTTCTGTAAAGCAGTATAAAATAATTGTAATTTGAATGGCATGTGCGACCGTACCTCTTTTCTCTCAGACCATGGAAGGCTCTAATTAAATAGTGGTCAATGAGACTCTGGCCCAGAGTCTAAGAATAAAATACATACCGGTAATCAAAGTAATTAAATATAGTAATTAAATCAGCCGATCATAATAGTTTTGAAAATTCAAACGCAAATGTCGGTATTTTATTAGAACAACTAGGCCTATAGGCTAAAAAAATTCTCCGGATGATGATGAAATCTGCTCAGATGAGATAATTTTTCCCTAATAAAATAAATCATTTTTCCCTTATAAACAGAACTGCCTAAGATTTATTTGCGTTTTAATTGCTTCATCATCACGTTATCCTATTGAGAACTGAACAAATCAGTGTAGGCCTACCAAATTTCAACTCTCTTGCGTAACGAAAAAATGTGATGATTAGTACGAATGAGTGAGGGATTTGTCTTTTAAGGTGGCGACTCACTCACTACCTGACTTTTCACCGGACCGAGCATTGTACCGAGCAAAAACAAACAGCAAGTCCGGAAGTGTGTCAGGGGTCCGTACATCGGACCAACCGCACTGGAGGCTGTTTTGGGGCGAAACATCAAAGAAAAGATTGGTCAGGTGTACGGTCCGATGTACGGTAGTGTGTCAAGGTCAATTTTGGTAAGAACGCCGTACCGAGCGTGGCCCCGAACGCTCGGGATGGAAAACCCCTCCCTTCTCCACCCCATCATCTAGCGCCCTTACTCACGCTCTCCCTATCCCTCTATAAACTTCCTTCACCTCACTTGGTGGATTTGTCCGGTACGATGCCCGGTCCGATGTCTTGCTCGGCGAAATGTTCGTAGTAAATTTACGTCCCTTTACGATGTAATGTCCGGTACGATGCTCGGTCCGATGTCTTGCTTGGCAAAATGTTCGTTACGTCCCTTTACGATGTAATGTACGGTACGATGCTCGGTCCGATGTCTTGCTCGGCGAAATGTTCGGAGTAAATTTACGTCCCTTTACGATGTAATGTACGGTACGATGCTCAGTCCGATGAGTTGCTCGGCAAAATGTTCGGAGTAAATTTACGTCCCTTTACGATGTAATGTTCGGTACGATGCTTGGTCCGATATACGGTCTGATGGGAAGTCCAGTAGTGTGTCGCCGGCCTTATAAAAAGGAATTTCCTTCAGGTGGTATCAGGCGGAACCGTATTCCGCGCACTTCCGGTGTTAGAGTATTTGTTAACACTGCCATTAGAAAAATTGATGAACGGTTTAGGCTATTTTTTTGTAAGATTAAAATTTGAATCTCATCTGCGAGAAGTTAAAAATAAACTTATACATTACTAGTTTTCTGTATTATGTACTGTAAAAACCAGTATAGTGCAAATAATGTACTGCTCGTCTTGAGTACATAAAAAACAATCGCCAATGAACCATAGTGCTGTATAAACACACATGTTCTAAAATTGAATTGTACGAGTAATTTAGATGGATAAAGAAGAATTCAAATAAATACAAGGAATGTGTCCCCCAACATCACTGAGTGATTTATAATGCGATAATGTTTGTGTGTGAGTGCTTGTGTTAGTGAAAAAGACGACGTTTGCGAAAAGGCTAGTAGCGCCTCGAACGGACGAATTCGCAGACCCCGTTTTTGCTCAAAACATGCGTTCGTAGTCCCCTGTTTCGGACGACATTTATTAACCGATTTCACTGAAAGTGGTCTTAAACTGTTCAGAAAGAGTGCCTGCGTGGTTCTTGTACCTCGATAGTTCAATAATGTTTCTTAAAAGTATTTTTAAAAAATCTTAAATATCTAGTCATTTTCTCCCTTTTTAACTGTATTTTTAAGTACTACCGAGTACGTTTTTTATTATTATGAGGTACAAGAACCACGCAGGCACTCTTTCTGACCATTTTGAGACCAATTCCAATAAAATCGGTTCATAAATGTCGTCCGAAACAGGGGACTACGAACTCATGTTTTTGACGTTTTCAGCAGGGGTGATGAAGACTCTTAAGGACTAATATACGTAGCACTTGGAGGGTTAACCAAAGATTTGATCAGTGGTGGAAATGGTGGTTTATCGTCTTCTCCCACAATCTTCGGATTGCAGATCGGCCAAGAACACAAATTTCCACCCGAGACTTATCTTCTCCGATGGTGACCCTAATCGGCGGACAGAACAACAGGTCCGCGTGGAGGCCGATCCCGGCATCCTGCGGTGTCCAGGACACCCGACACCGTTCTGTGGTCGTAGGGCATACCTGCGGTCATACCACGCGGCCGCGAGTGGTGCATTCATACCACGACTCACTTAGAGGCCGGCTGCTACAGTTAGCGTTGAGTACGTTTGAAATTAATGTCTGGTTAAAAGACGAATTTAAATTCTACGTTTTTCCTGTTAATTCAGTTCCCAATAAATTATAAGAAGGAAAACAATCATCAGTGATCAATCTTATGAACCGTCGTATAATCTTAACATCTTACATCTTGATGCATACGAAGTCCAACAAAATGTGACATTTGAAAGACTACGGACAACATATCGCGACACAACCAATTAAAAGTGGCAATTACCACAAGTTGAAATGCGAAGATAAGCGCGGTAACAATTAGCGGCGCCAGCCACCCTGACATTGGATATCAATGTATCAACGCGCGAGAGCCACGAGCGTGCGAAATTCCTGCATAACGAGCGGCGGCCGCCGGCCGGGCTGGGCAAAAACGCGACATTGAGCGGCACAATTAAGCGGGCGGAAACGAGGCGGGAGGATAACAATCAGCTGATTAGGCAATTAAATGGCGCGCAAGGCCGCGTTGTGATGCGTGCCGGCAGACTGCAGCACCGGGCACGCGCACTACGCAGTTGTGCGGTTGTAGCACGCAAGCGCAAAGAGGGGAGCGTACCTGTTGATCACTGAGTGGTGATTTACTGATATCAACACTCACACTTGTGACAAATAATATAAACTATACTAAAGTGCATTACTTGTAGTTACGGTCGTGTTTTTGGAAATATAAAGAAATCACAAAACTATTTTGAAAATTTGGTTAATACGCATGTGTGTTAGGGGTGTTTATGAGGCATCTATCTGGTTTTCTGATTTAATACGCGGTTTGGTGCTTGTGCTTACACAATAAAGCAAATTTTGTTTACTTTTGAAGGGTGCACTTCTGCAATGGTAATCGGAAGACTCTTTGCATTATACTGGAGTTACAAAAAACTATGGGGTTTACACTTACGGTTTATTTATAGAAAGCGGTAGTAAGAAAGCAGTGATTGCCACAGAAGATATAAAAGACCCAAGTAGAGAGTGAGTAATAACAATAACAGCGACTGATGAATAACATGAAGTATTTCTCAGTAGCTCCTGCAATCAATGCATGACTCATAGTTCTATATTAATCATCATACAGATTGACAACTGTTCATCTTGACCTGTCAGTCTTTTTCATAACAAATGAAACTTGAGATTGCCATGTTAATCTCAATGGGATTCTGCTTATCTGCAAGACACTCTACGTAACGGTACAGTAGGTGCGTGCGGAATTCTAATACGATGTACAAAAGCCGAGAAAAAGGAGGAAAAGAATCATCTGAATCGTAAAATTCGTTCAGCTATTTCCCTTTGACAGTTCTTTGAATAGTAAAATATTTGGAGAAAGGTGCGTGATAAAACGTGATAATTTACGTTTCATACTAACAGCTATGATGTATAAAATTATGTTCGTTGCAGTGTACAAAATATTCCAAGTGAATTACAACCCGGAATTTTCAAGTTGAAAACATTTTTTCGTTCTGTGTAAAAGAGAGATCTCAGATTTTCTCCCCCCGGAACTTGGCGAGAATAACACATTGTTTAATGCTTGCGTTTTAAAAGAGGGGAAACAGGAAAAGGAAGGAAGTGATTTTAAGATTTCAATCGAGCGAGACTCGTTGCGTGCCGACGCAGAGAGGGATGGTCGAGTAGAGTCTGCCGTGTAGAAGATTCCACTCTCACCTAGCACCACAGAGTAAGTAATACATACTTCTCTGTGCCTAGCACCACAGAGGAAAGAAGCTTCACAGAGTGCTCGCCCTTAGTTCCATGAGAATGCCGCTAGCTGGCGCGGCAGTCTCGAGCGGGCTGGATTCGGCATTTCCCGTCCCCGCCACGATCCAGTGTTGCCACTCTGCATCGCCCGCCACGCACGCGCTCAGGCCACATCATGTCAGCTCGCTGGCTCCGCTGCGCCGTCGTCGTATGACCGTTGGAACGGTTGCACTGGTTCTCGTGCATTAATTCTTACAAATTCTTTGAATCTTAAAATTTTCTTATTTAGTGCACAGTATTACAGCTGTAATCAATAAAAACATTAATGTTTTTTGTACTTCTTAAAACATTTTATCTCAAAATATAAAATAAACACAAAATTAAATATTTTGCAACAATTTAATAAAATAAATAGACTTTATACCAACCTTTTTAATTCTCTATCTGGAAAATTAAAGCCCATCCCATCGGCCTTTTCACTTTGTTACTGTTGTGAGTTACAATTTAGGTTATTTTGAAAGTTTTATTTTATTGTAGTGTTTGGGGGTTTCTGTTATAAATACTGATACTATTTACGTACAGACACCAAAATAGTAAACATTTTATTGTGAAAAAGTGCCTAGGCCTATGATGCCCTTGTCGTGGGGTCCGTGAAATCAGTACGCTTTATCAAATATTCACTTGTAAAATTTATGGTGTATATTTTCTGCTATAGTTATATTTTTTGAAAACTACAATAAAATTCCAACAATTTGTATATCTTGGAAATTTTATAGGATACCTAATACAAATTTCATGCATTTTTTAAAATGGTCAAAAGATTATGTTCTCATTAGCAAACCTTTAAGTTTCATTTTCTGACGTTGATAGCGCAGTGAATTTAGAAGAAAACTATAAAAACATATATATTTTATGAAATAAAATGTAATTTACGTTTCAAAAGTATTATGATTGTTTAATCTGGGACATGTTTATATTTTTCAAAATGGCGGCCATTTAAAAATTTTAAACTCAAATATCTCAAAAACGGCAAATTTTATAAAAATGTTACAAGGGACAAAAAAGTTGACAAATTAATTTATCTAAACATTGACACCAAGTTTGTAAGGATCCGACGACAAATAACGGAGTTATTGAGATTTTTCTCTTAAAATAACCTAAATTGGCATTAATCATATTGCAAAATCAGTGTTTTTCTGCAGGAAAACCACAATAACTCCGTTATTTGTTGTTGTATCCTTACAAACTTGGTATCAATGTTTAGATAATTTAATTTGTCAACTTTTTTGTCACTTGTAACATTTTTATAAAATTTACCGTTTTTGAGATATTTGAGTTTAAAATTTTTAAATGGCCGCCATTTTGAAAATACACATTGAAAAAAAAAATAATTTTTTTACTGAAAATGGGTATTGTTATAGTGAAGGTTCATGCCAAATATTAACTTAGTACAATGGTCCGTTACGGAAATAATAATTATTTAGTGTAAAAAACAAAATGGCACCTAGAGGGTTAACGAAGCATTTTAGGACATAAGTTTATAGGAACTTTCTTTCTTATTTTGACGTGCAATAACCTGGAAAAGTTTGTAAAGGTTGAAGCTGGACACCCTGTATAATCAAGCTAATTAATCTACACCAGAGACTCTTCACAGATAACAGCTGTTAAAAAATGCTTAAAATTAACGTTCCTTTATTTTTGTTTACTTTAATTTGTTATTTCGTTACCAAAATAGCAACCCATAAGACCAATGTTAAAAATTACGATTTTTAAACTTAAAATTAGACCAAATTCGATTTTTCCTGGGATTGAGGCTGTTTCTAAACTTATTTTTGGGCTAAAACACTCTTAAATGCAAAGTTTAAGCAAAATCTAACCGCAAGATTTTCGAGATCGTGGAACACACATCCCTCCAGACATTGCTCGTATTATAGTATATAGGATTTCCGCAACGGATTGATGGATTTATTTCAGACTTGGCATGGACCTTTACCACAAAAATGTTAGTTTTCAGAAAAAATTATTATTTTCCTATGTGTGTTTTTAAAATGGCAACCATTTTTAAATGTTAAACTCAAATTTCACAATAACGACACATTTTATCTAAATTTTATAGGAGACAAAAAAGTTAACAAATTAAGTTAGGTATCTAAACAATGATACCAAGATTGTAAAGATGTTACTACAAATAACGGAGTTATCGCAATTTTCCTATTATATTTGCCTAAATTTGCATTAATCATAATGCAAAATGGGGGTAGCGAAATTCTACCCCAGGAAAAGTACGAACATGAAAAAAACACTACGTCATTTTGACGTCACGAAGGGTGAAGCTTAAAGTGGCATGGAGTTTTGCTCGCTGCCGGAAAAGGATTCCCAGTTTTATAAATACACTAGCTGATGCCCGTCACGGCTTTGCCCGTGATTGAATTTATTTAATAGGTAATAAAATCGTTTTAAAGAGCAACGAAATCTACTTCCCTAAGAATGATATTGAAACAATGAAGTAGTGTGAGTGGAGCTCTGAAGGTATTTTACAAAACCTGTTCTTAGTGAGTAAAGGTTTCTTAAATAGAAAAGGTCCTGAGAACCTATGAGCAAATAGGAACGACAATGCCAAATTTCAACCCCGTATGCCCCACAGTCATTCGGAGCACTAAAGAACATAAAAAACTATATTTGCAAAACTGTTTCTTAGTGAACACTTATTAGTAAAACAGAACGTTTACGTTAAACTTCAACCCATAGGGTCTATGGTAGTTTTGAGAAATTGTGGAGAGGAGCCCTAAAGGAAATTTGCAAAATTGTTTCTTATTGATCACCTATGAGCAAAGAGGAACGTCCATGTCGAATTAAAAACCCGTTGGCCCTTGATTAGTTTTGAAGTCAGTTGGAGGTGGAGCCCTAAAGAACTTCAAAAACTATATTTACAAAACCATTTCGTAGGCCCTAATGATCACCTGTTAGCAAAACGGAACATCCACGTTAAATTTATACCCCCTATCTATGGTAATTTTGAGGTTCTATGGAGCAGAGCCATAAAGGAAATTTGAAAATTATTTTTTAGTGAGCACCTATGACAAAGAGGAACGTCCACGTCAAATTTCAACCCCGTGGGCCCTAGAGTTATTTTCAAGACCTGTGGGGCGGAGCCCTAAAGAATTTTAAAAAAAACTATATTTGCAAAACCGTTTTTTAGTCAGTAACTATGAGCAGAGGAACGTACGATTCATATTTTAACCCCGGAGGCAAAAAAGTAGTTATAACAACAGCAACAACAACCCCCTAGGATCTATGGTAACCTTGAGGTTCTATGGAGCGGAGCCCTAAAGGAAATTTGCAAAATTATTTCTTAGTAACTATGAGCAAAGAGGAACGTCCGATTCAAATTTGAACCCCGGAGGCCCAAAAGTAATTTTGAAGTCCTATGGGGTGGAGCCCTAAAGAACGTTGAAAACAATATTTGCAAAACCGTTTCTTAGGGAGCACCCATGAGCATAAAGACACGTCCGTGTCAAATTTCAACCCTGGAGTCCCTAGAGTAATTCTGAAGTCCAGTGGGGCGGAGCTCTAAAGTGCTTAAAAAATTATATTTGCAAAACAGTTTCTTAGGGAGCACCCATGAGCAAAGAGAAACGTCCATGTCAATTTTAAACCCCGAAAGCCCTAAAGGACTCCTCAAGTCCAGTGGGGCAGAGCCCTTAATTGCTTCAAAAACTAAATTTTTCAAAATAGTTTCTTAATAAGTATCTATAAGCAAAGAGAATCGTCCATGTCAAATTTCATCACGTAGGCTATATAGTAACTGTGAGCTTCTGTGGGGCGGAGCTCTAAAGGGGATGTTTAAAGAACTTTTTTTTTTTTAAAGAAAAAAGAGGTCACTCCAAATTTCAACCGTGCAGGTTTCCTAATTTGTATTTAAATTTGTCCATGCGAATAACATTATATTGAAACACCAATGGCCTGTGGGGCGGAGCCCTGAATGAATTTTCTAAAATCGTTTCTTAGTGAGCACCTAAGAGGCAAGACAAACCTGTGTTTAAAGTTTCAAGTAAATACGCTTGGTAGATTCTGAGATTTAATGATGAGTCAGTCAGTAATCACTCCCCGTCACGTCGCTAAGCTCAATCGCCGCAAAAGGTAGGATTCCTAAGGGAATTATCCTCTAGATTTTTACTACTGATCTTCCCTCAATAAATTGAATGAGAACAGCTGTTTACAAAATTAATATTATATTTTAATGTAATCATATGTTCTAATACAAAAATGTTGCTTCCATAAGAATAACATGGTAACTTTGAAGTCGTGTTGGGCGGAGCCCTGAAGGAATTTTGCAAAATCGTTTCTTAGTGAGCACCTAGGAGGCAAGATTAACCTATGTTCAAAGTTTCAAGTAAATCCGTTTGGTAGTTCCTGAGATTTCGTGATGAGTCAGTGAGTGGGATTTCGCTTATATATATATAGATTATTATTTAATTTCATTGCTCTAAATTAACATTATGGCAAACCAAACACCAGCCGGACTTCTAACCCCGGAATACTTCCGCCGGAATTCTACTCCCGGAAAAGTACCCCCACGTACAAAATTGCTAGTATTTAACAACTGGTATTTTATTTATGCGTTCTGTTATTTGAACAATTCCTATTACATAATAATGATATATGTTATTTTTTATAAATACCACTTGCCCTTCAGATGATCTCGTTTACTACCCTCACTCGCCGTCAGGTTCTATATGCTTACGTTTTATATTAGTACCAATCTTCCCTCAATCCTTTACAGGCTTTTAGTTGTGTGTGTGTGTTTTTTTTTTTTTTTTTTTTTTTTTTTTTTTTTTTTTTTTTTTTTTTTTTTGACATCGAATAAAATATTGACATTCCCGTACCATGATATACTTTGATTGTCCAGGCTATTTAGCCAAAATATGGCCTTGACTTTGACAAAATTGGCCGGGTAACGAGACCTAGTGGAATGAGTTTGGTATGTGTCCCTGATCATTTGGTAAAAATTCCCAACTTTTCCCACAACAGGAACATCCGCCATTTTGGAAAATGGCGGAAAAAGTTGATAACAGTGTAAGTGTTTACTAAAATGGGATTTTGATAAACCCCACACCAACTTAGATTCACCCAAAAACGTTTATATTGTTCACAATTAAATTTTGTTCAAGGAAATACCATATTTATTGGTATAAATAATGTTTTAAGGTTCAATATGTGCACTAAAATTTAATATTTCGTCAAAAGTTTGGGAAGTTCTTTATTTATTTATTTTTTTTTACTGAAAATGGACATTGCTGTCATAAAGGTTTATGCCAAATATGAACTTAATAAACGAACAGTCACGGAGATAAAAATTATTATGTCTAAAAAAACAAAATGGCGGATTACGGCTAAACTTAGCCAAAATTAAAAAAAAAATGTTTTTTTTCATTTTTGACTTATTTTGCATGTAGAATCGGTCCTGTATAGCCAATAACACTTTTTTGTGACGTCCTGTATACATATACAGTATATGAAAAAGAACGAATGGTGTTTTTGGCTTATGGGGACCTCAAAATGAAAACGTAAAGTGGTCCCGGTCTTAGGTCTTACCATGGCTACTACCGTAATAGCGTATTCCCTATAGGGAAATTCGCTAAAAGGTTCATATGAAGGTATATCCTAAAATGCAAAGTTACCTAGATATCCGCCATTTTGTATTTTTTACAAAACATTTTATATCTCAGACGTTTTGCAACCAATCGCTTTGAAACTTGGCAAGTAACTTGAAATAGTAAAGATTAAATTAAAAAAATATCAACGTGATACGATTTTAAATTTAAAAATGGCGGCCGTTTAAAATTTTTAAACTTCAATTTCGAAAAAAAAACTTGAAATAAAAACAAAATTTTCAACTTATAAACAATTTAGACAATTTAATTCCCTATCCGATGACACAAAGAACGGACCTGCCACCATTGTTGTACTACTGTAGTAAATAGTCACAATGGTAGCCCACTAAGCTGGATGCTAAGTATAGATATTGCGTATATTGTGTAGCGCTTTTTAGTAGACCTATATTTATTGTGTATTATAATCATATGTGATAGAAATCTTGTATACAGGGTGTTTCAGAACTCCCTGACAATAGTTTAGGGCATTGTTCCTATATTAGAAACATATCTAAATATCATATTCAAATCGTCCGAAAGTCTTAATTTACTCACACAGCCTACACAGCCGCCATTTTATTCAAATAATCCATGGTCTTATTTCTAAAAGGGTTTCGTCTGTTACGTCCCTTTTTCTCTCGACCTACTGAACAGTTTTTTTTTTTTTTTTTTTTTTTTTTTTTTTTTTTTTTTTTTTTTTTTTTTTTTTTTTTTTTTTTTTTTAAGATTGAGGTGTCACTTTAAAGCTTAGGATATACCGCAGTGACGAATCATAATTAAAAAGGACACATTGTTTCGGGCTTCGCCCCCCTCGCCTTTGATTTATTTCTAAAGGGTGTTTTAAAATGTTGAACAACTTTTATTGCAAGTTCTTTAATGCGAATTGTAAATTAACAGTTGATTACCCTCAGATGAATTTTAAAATCCAACAAAAATGTCACCTAATAATCAACATTCATGTACTGTAGGTTAATTTCACTCATACCGAATCATAAAATGCACAATTTGCGCACGGGCCATCTCGTAATTTTTATTTTTGTAACGGATGGTTATATTCTGTTCATTTTTGGTACGGAAATAAAAATTATTTAGTGACAAAAATGGCGTATGTGTGAGTAACTAAAGACTTCCGGACAATTTAAATATGATATTTAGATATGTTTCTAACCCAGGGACAATGCCCTAAAATATTGTCAGGGAGTTCTGAAACACCCTGTATAATTGTATATAACATTATTTGTATTTACTTGTGTAGTTTAAATCGGTACTGATTAAATATATTGTTAAAATGATAGCTGATTTTTATTGTTAGTGTACAAATTTCTTTATAGTTAATATGAGCTTATTTTCAAATAAATATGAAGGAATTCTCAATACGAGGTGCGTATTGTGATTATAAAATAAAAGATTTTAAAAATTTTGCAATATTCTCAAGCCTAAACTGAAATATTTCTGTCCATTACGTTGATAAGTAAATTTTAAATGAAGCTTTCGTTATATGATTACATTCAACTATTGCAAGTAACTCAAAATATTAATTAAAGTGCGGCAGCTGGCATTTCAGTTTTAGTGTGCTAGTTATTGTCAAATATCTAACATTGTACAAATGACCACCATTGCAACTTGGCCAAATAATCGCGCTCGGGAATTGGGAGTAAAGTAAAGGTGGTCGGACGGCCCGGTGCTCGTGTTGCGGTGGCGCGGTGACGCGAGGCACGGTGCTGTGCGGTGCGGTGCGGTGTCCGAATTGGCAACTCCGCGTCAGTCCGCGCCATTTTGCGTCACCGCGTCAGTAGCGCCACTACGAGGCGCGTCATGACTGACGCGAAAACGCAGCGCAGCGAGCACTCTGTAAAGGTTCCTTACTCTGTGCTAGCACGCACCCACGGGTCCGAGCAAACTATGGAGCAACGGCAAGCCTACACGAACTCCTCCCATAATATTTATTAATATTTTAAACTTAAATTTTACTGTTTACATAACTATTGTATCCTCCCCCCCCTTGTACTCACGAATTGATTTAAATCGGGATTTCGTCATACCTGCAACAGAAAATGCCATTAATAACACGGAGGAAAGTTACACAGTATTGTTATGATGCATTTGTAGAATGAAGCCAACCAGGGAGCAGTTAACCAAGAGCTACGTGAACAAATATGGTTCAGTTATCAATTTTTATTAACTATAATTACACTACTTTTCCTGAAAAAGTACAGATAGGCCTACGTTTAGAACGATTTTAACTTGGTGCATATGTGGGAATAAGAGTATAGAAATTATTAATACCCTAATGAATGTACTGCATTAAAATCATAAATTTCAAAATAGAGACCATTGAGCGGTCAATATTTTAGTGAAATTTCGACTACGGACGGGAATAATTTTAACTTTCTATGGTCTAATCAGTTATGACATTTTTGTCAGTAAGGTACAAACTATAAACAGCAGTTACGATAAGAGATAAACAACAGCTCCTGAAGGGGTTTGATAGTTCAATGGGAACACCAATTAACACCGATTTGGAGAGCGAAAAGCACAGCGTTTTCAAAATCATTTCCTATTCGCATTGTGAAATACTCTTGATTTTCTCGCGCTCAACAATAGTGACCGCATTCAAAAGTCCACCGTACATTCCAGCGGGTGTCGTAAGTGTAGGCGGGAGCGGGAGGCGGTCGACTTATCTGTCGGCAGTAAACCCCTTATCAGCGGCGCTATCAGTCTGACCCCCGTGGGAGGGGGGGGGGAGGTGGCGCCTCGGTATCGAGCACGGGTGAGTGGAGCCCCCTGACCCCCCCCCCCCCCCTACAACATCAGACACACGGGGATCGTCAATCAATCCGTCTGTCTCCTGCACTGGTGGGTGCACAGCTGACGGCTGCATCTGATATCTGATGCATGGCGAGTCAGATATTGGGTATTTTGTCACTGTAAGTCGGGGGTATAAAGGTTAAAGTGGGTATGAAACTTTAAGCTTCTTAAACATTGCATTTTACCTGAAGACACACAAAACTTAAATTTTTAATGCAATGGAGATGGTAAAATAGTGTTACTGTCTATAAACCTATATCAATGCGAAATAAAAGGAGTTTAATAAAAATACCATCACTATTTCTAAAACTTTTCAAATTGTATTAAAAAAGTTAACTCTTTCCTTTGAATAGTTGGAAAACTTAAAGTTGGCTTTGGACTGTCCAGAAATACGAAATAAAGGATATGACTAAATTATGAATTTACTGTAGTAGTTGCGGATTGTTTTTGACATCAATAAAGACATGGAAGATTTAGAAGATAAATAGGGTTTAAACTGCCCTACAGTATTATGTCCATAGGGGTACAAGTAGTACAGTACATAGGTTTGGGATGTTATCTATACTTATTTAATACACGAAGGCTTTTTTGTGTTGACAAAACACAGTTCACAACCGATTTTCAAGTTTTTGGTGTCGCTGGATAGGGCATGGTTTGTAGTTGTTTCCGCCAAAAGTTGATAAGAAACGGACTTAAAATAAGAGCGCTATCCACAAATTAAATTTGAAATTTTCCCATTAGAATAAAATTGGGATAGCATTGAGCATTTTAAACATCTGTACAGCTGTTAATGAATTTTGGTGATTAAGTTTAATTAGGCTACTGATCACAATATTGGATTGGTCGGATGTCACTGATTTAGAACTGAATGTAACATTAGTATTGTATCAAAATAAATTGCTCGATTTCTAGCAACACGTTGCCTACACTATAGTTTATATAAATGGTGGAAGCACAAGTCCGTCCACTCCTTCAGCCTTTGGAGAAAATTAAAAGTAAAGCGCAAGAATAATTTGCAAAACTAAATAAATCCACTGAAATAAAGAACTATTACATTTTATTTGGCATTAGTTAGTGTAAATATTACACACAAAAACACACAGTGAAGACAGTTAATAAAACATGTACCAAATCTAAGAAAAGTTGTATTTAAAAATCTTCTACAGTTTTCAACTAAATCAGTGTAGCGCGATGTAATGCAGTTGAGGAGCGGTGTGGGGCAGCGAGGCGGCAAATATAAACATGACACCGACCACAACACAGACACACGAGGCCACCGGCTACCGTGACGGCGACGGCAGGGTCTATAGTGTAATCAATCTAGGTTTTTGCTTGGCGCCACCACGCTGATGTCCGGGGAGACGGTGGTAACTGGGTGTACTTGCACTATATTGCAGTGCAGTTTAAACATGACACCGACCACAACACAGACACACGAGGCCACCGGCTACCGTGACGGCGACGGCAGGGTCTATAGTGTAATCAATCTCGGTTTTTGCTTGGCGCCACCACGCTGATGTCCGGGGAGACGTTGGTAACTGGGTGTACTTGCACTATATTGCAGTGCAGTTTAAACATGACACCGACCACAACACAGACACACGAGGCCACCGGCTACCATGACGGCGACGGCAGGGTCTATAGTGTAATCAATCTCGGTTTTTGCTTGGCGCCACCACGCTGATGTCCAGGGAGACGGTGGTAACTGGGTGTACTTGCACTATATTGCAGTGCAGTTTAAACATGACACTGACCACAACACAGACACACGAGGCCACCGGCTACCGTGACGGCGACGGCAGGGTCTATAGTGTAATCAATCTCGGTTTTTGCTTGGCGCCACCACGCTGATGTCCGGGGAGACGGTGGTAACTGGGTGTACTTGCACTATATTGCAGTGCAGTTTAAACATGACACCGACCACAACACAGACACACGAGGCCACCGGCTACCGTGACGGCGACGGCAGGGTCTATAGTGTAATCAATCTCGGTTTTTGCTTGGCGCCACCACGCTGATGTCCGGGGAGACGGTGGTAACTGGGTGTACTTGCACTGTATTGCAGTGCAGTTTAAACATGACACCGACCACAACACAGACACACGAGGCCACCGGCTACCGTGACGGCGACGGCAGAGTCTATAGTGTAATCAATCTCGGTTGTTGCTTGGCGCCACCACGCTGATGTCCGGGGAGACGTTGGTAACTGGGTGTACTTGCACTATATTGCAGTGCAGTTTAAACATGACACCGACCACAACACAGACACACGAGGCCACCGGCTACCGTGACGGCGACGGCAGGGTCTATAGTGTAATCAATCTCGGTTTTTGCTTGGCGCCACCACGCTGATGTCCGGGGAGACGTTGGTAACAGGGTGTACTTGCACTATATTGCAGTGCAGTTTAAACATGACACCGACCACAACACAGATACACGAGGCCACCGGCTACCGTGACGGCGACGGCAGGGTCTATAGTGTAATCAATCTAGGTTGTTGCTTGGCGCCACCACGCTGATGTCCGGGGAGACGTTGGTAACTGGGTGTACTTGCACTGTATTGCAGTGCAGCATAAACATGACACCGACCACAACACAGACACACGAGGCCACCGGCTACCGTGACGGCGACGGCAGGGTCTATAGTGTAATCAATCTAGGTTGTTGCTTGGCGCCACCACGCTGATGTCCGGGGAGACGTTGGTAACTGGGTGTACTTGCACTGTATTGCAGTGCAGCATAAACATGACACCGACCACAACACAGACACACGAGGCCACCGGCTACCGTGACGGCGACGGCAGGGTCTATAGTGTAATCAATCTAGGTTGTTGCTTGGCGCCACCACGCTGATGTCCGGGGAGACGTTGGTAACTGGGTGTACTTGCACTATATTGCAGTGCAGTTTAAACATGACACCGACCACAACACAGACACACGAGGCCACCGGCTACCATGACGGCGACGGCAGGGTCTATAGTGTAATCAATCTCGGTTTTTGCTTGGCGCCACCACGCTGATGTCCGGGGAGACGGTGGTAACTGGGTGTACTTGCACTATATTGCAGTGCAGTTTAAACATGACACCGACCACAACACAGACACACGAGGCCACCGGCTACCGTGACGGCGACGGCAGGGTCTATAGTGTAATCAATCTCGGTTTTTGCTTGGCGCCACCACGTTGATGTCCGGGGAGACGGTGGTAACTGGGTGTACTTGCACTATATTGCAGTGCAGTTTAAACATGACACCGACCACAACACAGACACACGAGGCCACCGGCTACCGTGACGGCGACGGCAGGGTCTATAGTGTAATCAATCTCGGTTTTTGCTTGGCGCCACCACGCTGATGTCCGGGGAGACGTTGGTAACTGGGTGTACTTGCACTATATTGCAGTGCAGTTTAAACATGACACCGACCACAACACAGACACACGAGGCCACCGGCTACCATGACGGCGACGGCAGGGTCTATAGTGTAATCAATCTCGGTTTTTGCTTGGCGCCACCACGCTGATGTCCGGGGAGGCGGTGGTAACTGGGTGTACTTGCACTGTATTGCAGTACAGTATAAACATGACACCGACCACAACACAGACACACGAGGCCACCGGCTACCGTGACGGCGACGGCAGGGTCTATAGTGTAATCAATCTCGGTTTTTGCTTGGCGCCACCACGCTGATGTCCGGGGAGACGTTGGTAACTGGGTGTACTTGCACTGTATTGCAGTGCAGTTTAAACATGACACCGACCACAACACAGACACACGAGGCCACCGGCTACCGTGACGGCGACGGCAGGGTCTATAGTGTAATCAATCTCGGTTTTTGCTTGGCGCCACCACGCTGATGTCCGGGGAGACGGTGGTAACTGGGTGTACTTGCACTGTATTGCAGTGCAGTTTAAACATGACACCGACCACAACACAGACACACGAGGCCACCGGCTACCGTGACGGCGACGGCAGGGTCTATAGTGCAATCAATCTCGGTTGTTGCTTGGCGCCACCACGCTGATGTCCGGGGAGACGGTGGTAACTGGGTGTACTTGCACTATATTGCAGTGCAGTTTAAACATGACACCGACCACAACACAGACACACGAGGCCACCGGCTACCGTGACGGCGACGGCAGGGTCTATAGTGTAATCAATCTCGGTTTTTGCTTGGCGCCACCACGCTGATGTCCGGGGAGACGTTGGTAACTGGGTGTACTTGCACTATATTGCAGTGCAGTTTAAACATGACACCGACCACAACACAGACACACGAGGCCACCGGCTACCGTGACGGCGACGGCAGGGTCTATAGTGTAATCAATCTAGGTTGTTGCTTGGCGCCACCACGCTGATGTCCGGGGAGACGGTGGTAACTGGGTGTACTTGCACTATATTGCAGTGCAGTATAAACATGACACCGACCACAACACAGACACATGAGGCCACCGGCTACCGTGACGGCGCGGCGACGGCAGGGTCTATAGTGTAATCAATCTAGGTTGTTGCTTGGCGCCACCACGCTGATGTCCGGGGAGACGGTGGTAACTGGGTGTACTTGCACTATATTGCAGTGCAGTATAAACATGACACCGACCACAACACAGACACACGAGGCCACCGGCTACCATGACGGCGACGGCAGGGTCTATAGTGTAATCAATCTAGGTTGTTGCTTGGCGCCACCACGCTGATGTCCGGGGAGACGGTGGTAACTGGGTGTACTTGCACTATATTGCAGTGCAGTATAAACATGACACCGACCACAACACAGACACACGAGGCCACCGGCTACCATGACGGCGACGGCAGGGTCTATAGTGTAATCAATCTAGGTTGTTGCTTGGCGCCACCACGCTGATGTCCGGGGAGACGGTGGTAACTGGGTGTACTTGCACTATATTGCAGTGCAGTTTAAACATGACACCGACCACAACACAGACACACGAGGCCACCGGCTACCGTGACGGCGACGGCAGGGTCTATAGTGTAATCAATCTCGGTTTTTGCTTGGCGCCACCACGCTGATGTCCGGGGAGACGGTGGTAACTGGGTGTACTTGCACTATATTGCAGTGCAGTTTAAACATGACACCGACCACAACACAGACACACGAGGCCACCGGCTACCGTGACGGCGACGGCAGGGTCTATAGTGTAATCAATCTAGGTTGTTGCTTGGCGCCACCACGCTGATGTCCGGGGAGACGTTGGTAACTGGGTGTACTTGCACTATATTGCAGTGCAGTATAAACATGACACCGACCACAACACAGACACACGAGGCCACCGGCTACCATGACGGCGACGGCAGGGTCTATAGTGTAATCAATCTAGGTTGTTGCTTGGCGCCACCACGCTGATGTCCGGGGAGACGGTGGTAACTGGGTGTACTTGCACTATATTGCAGTGCAGTTTAAACATGACACCGACCACAACACAGACACACGAGGCCACCGGCTACCGTGACGGCGACGGCAGGGTCTATAGTGTAATCAATCTCGGTTTTTGCTTGGCGCCACCACGCTGATGTCCGGGGAGACGGTGGTAACTGGGTGTACTTGCACTGTTTTGCAGTGCAGTATAAACATGACACCGACCACAACACAGACACACGAGGCCACCGGCTACCGTGACCGCGACGGCAGGGTCTATAGTGTAATCAATCTAGGTTGTTGCTTGGCGCCACCACGCTGATGTCCGGGGAGACGGTGGTAACTGGGTGTACTTGCACTGTTTTGCAGTGCAGTATAAACATGACACCGACCACAACACAGACACACGAGGCCACCGGCTACCGTGACCGCGACGGCAGGGTCTATAGTGTAATCAATCTCGGTTTTTGCTTGGCGCCACCACGCTGATGTCCGGGGAGACGGTGGTAACTGGGTGTACTTGCACTGTATTGCAGTGCAGTTTAAACATGACACCGACCACAACACAGACACACGAGGCCACCGGCTACCATGACGGCGACGGCAGGGTCTATAGTTTAATCAATCTAGGTTGTTGCTTGGCGCCACCACGCTGATGTCCGGGGAGACGTTGGTAACTGGGTGTACTTGCACTATATTGCAGTGCAGTTTAAACATGACACCGACCACAACACAGACACACGAGGCCACCGGCTACCGTGACGGCGACGGCAGGGTCTATAGTGTAATCAATCTCGGTTATAGCTTGGTGCCACCACGCTGATGTCCGGGGAGACGGTGGTAACTGGGTGTACTTGCACTATATTGCAGTGCAGTTTAAACATGACACCGACCACAACACAGACACACGAGGCCACCGGCTACCGTGACGGCGACGGCAGGGTCTATAGTGTAATCAATCTCGGTTGTTGCTTGGCGCCACCACGCTGATGTCCGGGGAGACGTTGGTAACTGGGTGTACTTGCACTATATTGCAGTGCAGTTTAAACATGACACCGACCACAACACAGACACACGAGGCCACCGGCTACCGTGACGGCGACGGCAGGGTCTATAGTGTAATCAATCTAGGTTGTTGCTTGGCGCCACCACGCTGATGTCCGGGGAGACGGTGGTAACTGGGTGTACTTGCACTATATTGCAGTGCAGCATAAACATGACACCGACCACAACACAGACACACGAGGCCACCGGCTACCGTGACGGCGACGGCAGGGTCTATAGTGTAATCAATCTCGGTTGTTGCTTGGCGCCACCACGCTGATGTCCGGGGAGACGGTGGTAACTGGGTGTACTTGCACTATATTGCAGTGCAGCATAAACATGACACCGACCACAACACAGACACACGAGGCCACCGGCTACCGTGACGGCGACGGCAGGGTCTATAGTGTAATCAATCTCGGTTATAGCTTGGTGCCACCACGCTGATGTCCGGGGAGACGGTGGTAACTGGGTGTACTTGCACTGTATTGCAGTGCAGTTTAAACATGACACCGACCACAACACAGACACACGAGGCCACCGGCTACCGTGACGGCGACGGCAGGGTCTATAGTGTAATCAATCTCGGTTATAGCTTGGTGCCACCACGCTTATGTCCGGGGAGACAGTGGTAACTGGGTGTACTTGCACTGTATTGCAGTGCAGCATAAACATGACACCGACCACAACACAGACACACGAGGCCACCGGCTACCGTGACGGCGAAAGACTTTTCAGGAAATAAAATTACAGTAAAGGGATCTCTTTACCTACATATGATATAATTCCATCCTTTGAGTCCAGTGTTCCAAACGCTCAGAAGTTTAAAGTAAGTAGTAAATTTAAATTTAATTTAAAAAATAATTAAAAGACGGTAGGACTTTTTTACTTCCAACATTAATATGAACACAGATGAAAACGTGACACTTCTTTTGAACGGTAGACCCTACCAACTGATAGCACAGCAATGATGGAGGAGTGAGAAAGGTTGGGTTGTAATCATTCATATCGGGTCAGAGTTGAAGGTCAGGAGCGCCGGAAACGGCTGTTTATAAATCTCGCGCTATTGTTTATCAGGCTTTGTTGTTGATATGAAGAGCTCTAGGAAACCCTTATGCTGCGTCATTATTCCTGGAAGTCAGTTGTCATAAAAAAGCTAAAGCACGTGTGTTAAGCATGTGCTAAGTTGAAATAACCCGCCAAGTTAATTCACCAGTTCGTGACACAACCTACGCAGATCGTCAGAGCGTCAAATATAGAATGTACCTATTACCATGGATGAAAGTTTCATCTACTTTTACATACCGGACCGCCTTGAAAAGTTTCAATATTAAATTTGGAACAAGTTTTCAAAATAGCAACTGAATTAAAATAACTACAGTACACACACAAAAAGATCACGATGTAGATAATTTTCAACTTAAGCAAGGAGTAAATAAATGACACCTCTCTAAGTCCTAGTACACAATACTGTACCAAAGACAAAATTCTGGAAGGGAACTAAGCAAAAGATTTTGGATGACCAAACTTAGTATAGAAGACCATGCTGTTCACACGAAAACATATCACTGTACAAGCAAGAAAATAATTTTGTAATAACTGTACTTTGTTTTGGCAGTGTGAGATAAGCTATCGTCTCGGTAGAGTTGCAGCACTGATGTTTACTAGTCACCAAACCATTCCCAAAACTGACAATCTCCGAACGGAAAAATTTTATATTCATCTATTTTACAACACAAAATACCAATGCCGCTCCACAAGCTTGGTCTTGTTGTTTAGGACGGGTCAGCGAAGGAGTTTACAATGTCATTAGCTGGTGATAACACTATCAGCAATCACGTTATCAATGGGAAGGTCATCAAGCCGGACCACACGGCTAAGCGGCGAGTTACACTGCTCCAATATTTGCGTTCAACATCAGGAAAGGGTTTGTTCAAATACTAGATAAAACAGAATACCCATCATGGTTATAAGATAGAAGATAATTCAGGAAACGCGCTTGTTTGAGCATATATTTAAAAACTGTTAAAAATTTACATATTTTCTCCTATAGTAATACATTAATGTTGTCACAAACAATACTTCATACGGTTCTCCTAAAAAAAAATTTAAATTTCCTGAGCCTAAAATAAATTTGTTACTCTTTTGAACACAGAACGCACCAATGACAACTTTAAACAACATGGCAATAAAACTATAAATCATGCCTTATTTAACAGTTAGTTCCCTGTACTGTTTCCAACCTAAAGCCAGCGCGTAAACAAACGATGGCAAAGCAAACATGCCGACCGATACAGTGTACAGTGTATTCGGTGTTTTATCTCACGTGAGATAACAAGACAAAGTAAAGCAGCCAGCACGCGTCCGATAACAATGTTGACATTTGACAACGGACAAGTATAGAACATTTATTCGCACCCCTTTTTCTTGTTTATGACTTCAGGATCCAGGCAAATGGATAGTTTCGATTATATGGAATTTAACATACCTATATCAGACATGGACTCAACAAAACCTTGGTTACTCAAGAACCATAACTAAATTTTGACATAACAAATTAATTTTTAGATCCATTAAAGACCTGTTCACGATATTAAATGTCAATAACTCCATTTATAACATTGTGTTTTAGGATAAAATTCGTACAGCGTTGCATCAGGCTGGATAGAACATTAAACAGACTACTCCCCACTTTGTATCAGAGAACTAAGAGAGCTCGTAAAATGTGAATGTCTTTTTACAGCCGGTCTTAAAATTCCAGAAGATTAAACACTCCAGACATGAGTAGCCCATTATTTTGAAAAATGTTTAGAATTCTCAAGGAAGAAAGGGTAAGGTTGCCAAATTCACTCCATGAAACTTTGGAACCTCATTTTGGATTAAGTGATCATGAATGGCTTCCGGAGCATTTTGAGGAGAAGTCGATGTAATAATTTTGTTTAAGAAGCTTATGGAATTATGTTTGGTGAAACAACCTTGCTCAAATATGAGAGACGAGATGAAATGGGTTATGTGATTTGCACATAAAAAGGGCATGATGTACCAATTGTTTAAAAATAGTCAAAGCTTTCTGTTATTAAGAGTTTCTCCGTCAAAACGCTTCTAATACAGGTAGCAAATCACTGTGACAAATGTTTGGAATGTCCAACGATGAAGAGTAACCATTTACATAACATATACAAGTCGTTTAGCAGTTTGTTAACACTGGATCAATCGAAGAAGACTCGAGGCCCTTAGGCAAATGCTGCGACAAGTGACATGTCATAGGTATGTCAATGGTGTCATAGAATTCTTAAAGAAGCTCAAAGGTTTATCATATTCACTCTTGAACCAACTTCTCTGCTGAAATTTAACTCCGAAAAGAAGCTTAGAATGTGACTTTGGGAGGTCAATTTAAAGGTATGAAAGTTGTTGACCAGTAGAATATCAGGTGAAATATGTATGCGATCTGGCATTTACACGATCTTTTGCAGATGTCTGCGTTTATATAGCCTGATATCTCAAGACCAAATTGAATCGACCCGCACACTCCAGGACAGAATGACGCGACATGATGTTCGCCTCGGCGACGGTGATGGACGCCGCTTATTACCATTGAATGACGAGACGGGAGACAGGATGGCCGGGGGTCAGGGGGGGGAGTCTGCGGCGGATGAGTCAGCCGTGGAGGTCGACCACGGCCGTGATGACATCTACGAATCCGGTAACCTACGCGTTACATCATCCGGGCGCGGACGGCTGGAGGCGCGACACGCATCACTCACCTGGTAAACACTGGGCAGTGGGCATGCAGAGCGGGGGGGGGGGGGGGGGGGGGGGGCGGATGATGATACATGATCTCACCAGTTCGATCAAACCAGCAGTCATTTGGCTATTAATAAACGATGGTAAATATAAAAAGGCATCGCATCATATCAACACACCCCTAGAGGGTATCGATCACAACACCTCTCTACATTCTTCATTAACTCTTTTACAAATTTGCCTGTATAGCATTGGTGTTTCTAAATAGTGACAGTAATAGAAACTGCTGGTATAGAATGGTGATAGCTAGATCATTTTTATAAAGAAGAGAATTTTGGTATTTTGTGTAGCATACGATTCTGTAATAGGAAAATATGTCCTATTCCTTTTTGTTTGTCGGCACGAATTAGAGGCTACAGTCAGAAGCTGTGTAAAGGTCGAAAAACATTTGTTTTATTGAGTGTATTTAAATTATGTTGCCTTCATCGCCGAGGGAGGAGGTTTAAAAAGCTTATCTGCTTTCTTACCTCTTGCAACCCGCCAAAACTACGCCCACGCATATATCTTTTTTCTCTTTTCTTCGCATGTCGATTATTAAAAAGAAATTAACAACATGTAGCTCTAAAATTTGATAGGTTTTCATATTTAAGACGACAAAGTTGAAACGTAGATTCATTTCTGGAGTAATTTTTTAATTATACACAGGTGAGTTATTCACACTGATGTCATTGCATGATGATGATTCACAAATGTATTCTGCTGCGCAATAAAGCTTTTTGGAAAAGGATCAAATAGATGATACCAGAGGCGTTGTTGCAATATTATGTTATAGCGTTACCTAATCAAGCCTAACGTGGTTCAGACGTAGGCCTATAGCCTACCGATTTGTCATTAATCGAAACCATTATTGCTAAGTTTGCTGTCACGAAAATTGTAACTTATTAGAGCTGGGAGACTTAAAACATCGCAATACCATCGTGCCCACAGACGATTTCGCAAGGTAAACAGCCACACGTTTGGCGACTGCACTATGAGTCAGAGACCTCACAGACGGTGAAAGTGGCGACATTGAATATATTTGCATGTAAACCGTGATATAATATGCGGTTGTATAATCGTCTGGGCCGCCCCTTATCAATATTATCACATCTGAGCGCCGCGCGCCGCCGCCGCCGCCGCCAGTCCGAGCTGCAGTCACGCCCTCTCCATTACTGTAAATGAATTCAACTGGAGATTTATTCACCCTACCCTCGTATTGAGAAAAGAACTGCTTTTAAAGCTTGTAATAATGTCTAGCACTTTTCTTGGATTGTGAGTTCGTCATTTGAATTTGTTTTGATCAGCCTCTTGAATGAGGATTGCAAATGTGATGATTTGTAATAAAACGCGTAAAACTTCAATATTTTTATGAAATTGAAAAAGTTGAAACAGAGATGAAGAAGATAAAAGCATAATGTAAATATCCGTGATTGAATAGCAGATTCTAAAGGGAAAATATTTAAAATGCTGATTTTACTCCTGCAAATGTATGCAAAAAAGATGCAAATCAGTGCCTGTAAACATTGCTCTTAGCTAAACAGCACTCCAAATTTAATATTTATTACGGGGCTCGCTTTCGCTCAGAGCAGTGAGAGGTTTGCTAACAGGGTGATTATGGTGCATTAATGTAATGACCGAGCATGGCTTGGGGGAAGGTCCACTGAACATTTTAGCCCCGACGCCCTCATAATTATTGGAATATTTAACAGAGAAATCATCCCGCTTAAAATACTATTTTATTTATTTTTGAATAGTTATATACATTGTTGCATGAGATAAATACTTCCAATAAACCTTTCTAACATACGAGCTTTTACAAACAAATAATATTTTATCAAAATTAGCAAAAGAAAGTAAGCGAAAAATGTTTGATGGAGGTTACCAAATCGAGACGAATCAAAAATCTGTTAGACAACTTCGTAAACTTTATCAAAACTTCGTGACGAGTGAAAGATATTGCGCTTTTGAACAACGATCCTATATTTATCCTTAATATTAATGAAACCAATAACCTGTTGTACATATTGAATAATAATCCACGGGTTTCAATTAATTAAGTAAACTCTCTCTTCCTTCAGCTTGTCTGTCACGCTATTCTCGAGCATTCCGTGATGCAGCGTTACACGCGAATTCGGAACGATTTGTAATCTTCTTGAAGTAAAAGTAAAGGCGACCCATAGCGTTGCGTATTGTCCACGTGGGTGGTCGAGCATCTTTTAAGTATGATTTTTCTGGGCTCACAACTCCCACCTATATACAGGAGCTCTTATATTATAGCAGAACAATGGGCGACATGCGAAATTTTCGAAAAAGAACACGACCACCGTTTGAAATATCGGTACGTCTGAAATATCGGCCCCGCCTGCAAGAACGCCAGCGTCAAAAGATACGCTTCATCAGAAAGATGGACCTTGAAAGAAAGCAAAAAAGGAAAATGTAAATATTTCACTAGAGCTTTATCGTGCAAGGTGCACTTAACTTCACGAATCGCTTCGGGATTTGTAATAAACGTTAAGATTATTCTCCTCCCTTATAACAACACTTTTAACATGTTTCTGCATTCCGCTGGTATCGGATGATAATATTTTTTATAAACAATGTTTTCTTGATATATTTTGGTAGAAATCATCGTACTGCATCAGTAAAAATAAATCTTAATAAATACAAGTTAGGAAAGTTAAGGTTTCTTATACGACATTGAAAACTATTTTCACATTTTAAACCATTTAATGTGTGGGAGCTCTAATTACTGTAGTTTCATTCGATTCAACTAAATAACTATACCAAGTTTGAAGAAAATGGCGTTCAAAAAAGAAAAATACATCATATTTAGCCCAAAAGCTTATACAGTTTATATTCCACATGCACTAATAGTCCGAAAGAGAAAGAATTATGTTAGTACTTAGGCTTAATATGTACGATTAGGCCTACTCTATAGAATAGAATGTTGCCTAATCCGAGTTTGTAAAAGGGTTTTGCCTCTGTTAAATGCCATTGTAGGAAGACAACATTTTGTCCGCTTCGGGGTACTGGATGCTGTCGTATCCAGCTTAACATCACCTCCCAAGTCTGGACTACAGTATCAGAGTTGTTTACGCGGCCGACAGCCCATTACGCGAGGTGCGGACGCGGGCGATGGTCGCGCGTGTTGCTGCCGCGTTGCCGCTGCTCGTGTGAGCGTGTGCGGCGTCGGTGATCTCACACCGTTGCGAAACACGACCGGTCCTCCCTTTTACGGCGTGTAAATGCAAATCCGCCAATAATTACCACCTGTCGGTCCCCGGGCGATGCACCGATGCAGCGAAACTTGAGCTGCTCACGCTTTTCGTCATGAAGTACTCTCTATTTTTTGCTTCTACACGAAAGTCTCTCTATTCCAAAGGTTTAATTACTGAGTGAATCATATTCATCCTGTTAATAGACGTCTCACAGTTCACGCCTTGAAGTTCGGTCCAAGAGGACGCACGTCTATTTCGGTGCCCACAAATGTGTGTACTCTATCAAGAAACTACCTTCAGCTGAAAAAATCAAACACAACTTCGACAACAAACACATTATCACTATTGTTAACATTAAGAAGTGTCCAAAATTATCATCACTGAAACTGTTGTTGGTTTCAAAAACTGAAAAAAAACATTCGGAGGATAAGATCGTTTATAAAAAAATATATGTTGAAGAAATATTGCAGTACAAGAAACGTGAGGGACTGCTGACAAAAACAGGAAATTTTAATGATCATAGTAGCTTACATACAGATTTCATTTCAATGTATAATTAATGGAGTAAACATCATAATGCATGACATAATTTATTTCAGGATCCGTTCTGTATGTAAAAAGAGAGAACTTTCTATAAAATGCCCAAAAGAGCCTTAGTCGTGTTTGAAAGTTAGAAGTACAGTATATAATGAAAAACATCACGTGTTGTTGATGTTATTTATGCTCATGAACATAACAATGCAATGTTCATATACTGACAAACTTCCAAGCAGGTACCACCAACATCTTCTAGTACCACATGTAGCAAAGGCTACATTGTTTACACAAGTGTGTCAGTTTTCTCCTTAAAACCTGCCACACAACCAAACAAGTAGCAAACATGAGCGTCACGTAGCCAAGTCGTGACATGTCGTGCTACACAGTCGACAGTTGGCGCTGAACCGAACAATCGTGCGAGGACGATCGTGCACAACACAAACACTAATTATAGTAGAGTAAATCTAGCGAAAAAAGGGCCTTAACCTTAAACAAATTCCAACAAGCAATTTTTTTACTGTTTTTGAATGTTTGAAAGTTCTTTGTTAAGGAAAAAAAAGTTTACAAAAATTTGCCAACCGGAAGTTGGTTTTTTCAAGATGGCGACTTTTATTTTACTGAAATTTCTTACTTCATCCTCAGGTTGGTTTTTTCTTTGTAATTCGCCAACCAATGCACATTGAGCTTTCACTTTGGTGTCATTTTGTTCGGAACAAACTAAGGAACAGTTCTAAGTTATATTTTATTGAAAACGAAGTAGCAGTGTCACTCACAATTTCTTAAAAACATAAAAAATGTTTTTCGTTTTCTTTTGGACACTTAACTGTTTTATATTTGAAACACTTAACCATATAATATTGTTATAATTTATTATTAAAATGAAAGAGCATTCATATACAAACATTTTGATTCATAAATCATAATTATATCGTCTTTAGATTCCGAGATATGGCCATTTTAGTATATAATGTAAGTTTCCATTTTTAAACCATTAATGCGTCATATGAGTACTTTAATAGAAGAGTAAAACAGCGAAAAAAGCCTTAACCTGTACCTAATTCCAACAAGAGATTTTTTACATAGTGTCTTGATGAAGGAAAAAAAGTTTACCAAATCCGGCCAACCAGAAGTTGGTTTTACAAGATGGCCGCCATAAATCATTAAAATTGTACAAGATCTTACAAATCTTGACGTAGCTACTGAACCAAGTTACATAGAACTTTAAATATGGTGTCGTTTTATTCGCAATTAAACGACAAACAAATAAAAGCTATAATATAATGAAAATATTGTGATAGATTGGTTTTAGATAAAGCTAAAGTAGAAAAATATTTTTAAAATGTGTAATTTCCTATTTGTCACACATTTTACTCTTATATAAATATGTTTGCCATTTTTTATTACTGTTTTAGATAAAACGTCTTTTCACGAGTGATTAGAGACCAAAATTATGTTTCTATAAATTTTTAGATGTAAAGGAAATCGTATTTTTAATTATTAAATTATTTTATAACATTAAATTATTTAAAGCTACATGGCACTTTGTTTTAATTAAAATCTTTAGTTGAAGTTAATTTGCCAATTGGGTTAAACATGCATGATAGAGTGATAATAATTAATTGTAATAAAAAAAAAAATAAATAAATAAACTCCATATTATGGTCTGTGTACCTTGGAGAACACAAAAAAGGGGATATGTCGTAAACATTGGTGGAGGTAACATTTCTTTTCGGAGAGGGAGCAAGAGTTAGAAATCAATGCAAATATTTTTGACCGCTCAAGCTAAAATAATCATCGTCGACTAATACTCCTCTAAATGCCATGTTAAATTAGGAAAAATAATTAGGATAACTATAAAATAATTAAAAAATAAATAGAAGACATAAAATATTAATTACAAACATTTTCATATTAATTTTACAGTTATTTTGCTTTTACAAATCACATTATATTCATGGTGCATTCTTATATATTTGGTCCATGTATTTTAAACTTGGAATTGTTTGCGACTGTAAAATCATAAATCATAAATAATTATGATTTTTGTGCCATACTTCTCATTTTATAAAGGAAGTATTTTAATTTCAGACTTAAAAATAGGAATAAAAATTTAGGAATTAATAATTTATCTTTAGTATATTACAGTATTATAGAAAATTTCTTGCTCTAATCTGTCTGATTTATTCCTATATACCACAGTTTAATACTTGAAAAGCCCGTATAGTGAAATATTAAAGCGTTAAATATTATTATTAATAATAACTAAAGAGAAATGAATAAAGGCATAATATTTTTACCATGATTTAACTTATTTCCATAACAGCTTTTACTGATAGTGTACAGTTCCAGTAAATCATACTAAGATTTATTTTTACACGTTTGAAATACTAGCTTTATATTAAGTCATAATCAGATTCATGTTATATCATAAATATATCACTGGTTTAAGGTCATTTTTCTATTTTCCCATAATGGTGATATGAAAAAGTATCGTTTTAAGTATAAATTTCTATTCAAGTTAAAAGATGAGTTTATCCGTTTTAGGTACTGTTTTAAAAATAATATTGACTTTCTTAGAATAGTCTATAGTTTTTAAAATTAATTTTGTTTAACAGTGATGTTCGACTGCGTTCGCGGGTATGTGAAAATAACTAGAGACAAGTGAGCGGATTGTGAGAAATTGTATAGCGTATATTACTTTTAAAATGTCCCTGGGAATTTGCATGATTTTGTACAGTTTTATTCTAAAATTATTTAAAATATAAATTTTTTATTGGCTCTTTTTTTAGTAACATTTTAATGTTAATATGTGTTTAATGTAATTATAATAACTCGGAAAATTTGGTTTCAAAAGTTGAAAGCTTACAAAAGTACGAATATTTTTGACTCGCTTAGTGCAACTTTCAGGGATCTTACGCTGATTTACAGTTTATTTATACTTGTATTGTATTAGGCCTACTTTAGAGCTATAGTCAAATAAATTTAACATATTGTTGATGTAAATTTTAAGTTTTTGTCAAATGTTCATTGTGAAATAGATTGTAATTTTATGACGGGCAGAAAAATTCAAATAATATATATATATATATATATATATATATATATATATATATATATATATATATATATATATATATATACAAATAATGTTTTTTATGTGATACAGTAGTTTTGTGTGTTTCATATTTATGTAATATTAGGTATTAAAAGTTCTACTTGTTTTACGAGAAAATTAGTGAAACATATTTTTCTTACATTTAAATCGTTATTGAGGAGTTAAGTAATTTATTTATTTATTTTTACCATCTTATAAATTTCACATCCAGTAATTAAAAACAAAAATAAAAAATAAATCACAGGAACTGTGACAAAATTACTATTATAAATTGTCATAATTACGACAACGGTACCCACTTGTCGCTCTAAAATATTTGAATAATAATTTAAATCAGCAATGTGGAAAGTGTCATTTTGTTAGTTCAACACAACCCTATAAAGCATGAATAAATAAATATGTATAAAAAAATCCTACATAAGATATTGCATGTCTTTGCTAGGGTAATGAATATTTTTGTATACCTTCAATTATTGTGATTACGCAATTATGCATAAAAAGTAAACACATTTAACAGGAAAGTAATATTTAAAGTATGTAGATAATAAAAAAGAGTATTAAATAAACTCAATAACACCAAGTATTAATTAATAACCATACTGTTCTTCAACTTTCAATATTGAAATAATATGAATAACAAATAACCACCAATTTATGATAATTTTCTGTTCAAAAAAATACTTATTATATGTATGATTAAATCTTGTGGCATTTCAACACCAAGATAAATACTAAATTTGTTGTATTCAATATTACCTCGTCATATGCACAACGTCATCTGCCTATCTGATATACTCAACTCTATTTTTCTTCTTTTTTTCTTTAAGACTTAGTTTTCTAAACATTAAATTATCAATATACAGTATTGTTTCTGAAAAATTTGAAAAAATATTTTCTCCAAAACTGTACTAGACCATAGTTAAATAAGTAAATTAAACAATAATTTACTTATTCCTGTATTTTACTAATTAATTTAAATATGTTCCTCATGTAAAAAGCAGTAATTTATTATAATTTATAATTTCTTATTATCCACAAGGATACCGTAGTTTCAAATCGTAAAATGACCTAATTATTATTAATAGAATAACTCATAATAGTTATAATTAAAATAATAAGTTCTTATATAATTTATAACGTGAAATCAAAATAACTAAAGTTACTATACATAAATTATTGTTTATTATTTCAAATTCATGCCTTTTATAAAATCTTTCTGCTATATTGTAGTTAATTAATTCATAAGTTTTTTTAATAGAAAATTTTCTTTTAATTGATATTATAAGTCAATGGTAACTATAGCTTACGGTCACAGAGATTTGCCCAGATTTCTAAGTCGAATCCCAAAAATCAAAGTTTCAAATTTTGTCCCTCTCCAAAGAAACTTTACCCCCACCAATGCTTGCAACATCAATTTTGGTGTTTTATAAGGTACCCAGAGCAACATTCAGAAGTTAACTATCCTCACTCTCTCATACATTCTTAACCCAATAGACACCTTAAATACAATTAATGATTTTGTTAAAACAAAGTGTCACGTAACTTTAAATTTAAAATGTGATTTTCTTTACAACGAAAAATGATAGAAACATAATTTTGGCCTCTAATTACTCGTAGAAGGACGTTTTATCTAAAACAGTAATAAAAAAATGATAATTACTTGTATAAGAGTAAAAATTGTGAAAAAACTAGGAAAATTTCAATTTAAAAAAATATTTTTCTATTTTAACATTATGTACATCCAAGCTATCGCAATATTTTCATTATATTATGGTTTTTATTTGTTTATCGTTTAATTACGAATAAAACGAAACCAGATTTAAAGTTCTATGTAACTTGGTTCAGTAGCTATGTCAAAATTTGTAAGATATTGTATTATTTTTTTAATTTATGGCGGCCATCTTGAAAAAACCAACTTCCGGTTGGCCAATTTTGGTAAACTTTTTTTTCCTTCATAAAGACACTAGGTACAGTCAAAAAACATCATAACATCTCTTGTTGGAATTTGTTTAGGGTCAAACCTTATATTTACCCTACTATTACTGTACAATGACAACTGTGAAGCAGCTGCGACTGCGACTGTGACACAGTCAAGGCACAACTACGACGGTGGAACGGTTTATGCCCACATAAGTTATGGTTCACACGAGTAAGCGGAACGTGGCGAAATAGTTGCTGCTACAAGGATAAGGATAAACAATGCATTTCGTTGGCGTTGGAAATGTGTTAGGTGTCAAATCAATGAATTACTGCCAAACTAACGACTAACTTTCGTGCTATAATTTTTAGTATTTCTTCGTCTTCAAAATCTAGTGGTTTTTTATGAAGCTTATGAATTCTCGCACAATCAGCGTACAATCAAAGTAATATATTGGAATTTACGTCTAGTAGGCCTAATATTTATGAAAATTTTAAAAGATCTTACATAAAGGATAACGCTTCAAAACAGGAAAGTATCTTTTCGCAACATGGTTAAATCCACAATTGTTGTTCATATTAAATGTAGGACTGCCGTATCTCAACCTCTAACCTCTAAATCCGTTGTTTAACGAATTGAGCTCTTCACTATAAAATAATTATTTTTTCATCCATCAGAACACTCGGGAAGCAACCAACCTTCCCATCATTATACTGTACTAAACTGCTCACTTTATTCCGATGTTTAGCCAAATGATTGTTGTATGATAACTTTTGACTGCAAAATTTCCCATAACGCGTGACAGCATTTTTTCCTCTATGTATCAAAGGAGAAACATTTCTCCCTCGCCAATGAGTGTGGCATCCGGGAAACAACCCAGCTTTGTTTACAGATTCGAATGGTTTCCCTGAACTTGGTCAGCAAGGCGTGAGCTGTTGTCGCTGGTCGGTGTGGGGCGAGGGGAGGGGAGGGTTGTGCAAATCGTGCGAGGAGGTCGCCAGTGGTCGTGGGAGGCGGTGACTCACCTCCACGGTGGTTCTGGCCGGGAGGCCTCTGGCCAGCCGTTAGTGATTCAAATGGCTCCATCACGTTTGGCAGAAGATTCGGGAGATTACGCGGTTTTCAATGAGCCCAATGATGGGTCTGCAGCTTTTGAGATTAAATGTAGATTAACAAACCATGAAATTATTACTTTGGACCTCAGAACAATATTTCAATTGAGAAATTTGATTTAACACTCAAACAAACTAGAATAATTTTATTATTCCTTCATGCGTGTATAATTCATTGTATAATTCATATTTTTGCGATGGATGTATTTTGTTTCACGACAAAACCACAGGAATTACTAATACAGTAATTTACATTACGAATTAAAATCCAGTGAGGAGAAAAAATTAATTTAGCGTCAGTTTGTATTATATTGTGTATTGAAATTGCCTTCTAACAAATAAATTAATCAATGCTATTAATGTTAATTAACTAAATAAATAAAAATTAGAATTTACCGTAGAGTATAAAAAAAATGTTAGGTAAGGAATTGTACGACAATGGGTAGATGTGAGGTATGGAAATTAAATGCATACAAAATGAAATCCACAAGTCAAACTATGAATTACTGAAAAAATAAGTGATGAACCGGCACTAGCATGCGACTACATGCGCTCAAGGACAAGCATCGGTGGTTCAGTGGTAGAATGCTCGCCTGCCACGCGGGCGGCCCGGGTTCGATTCCCGGCCGATGCACAACACTTTTACATTTTTTGTACACGAATTGCTGCGAACATAATGCTATACAAAACATGCGACTATACAGTACTTTATTAGTCCGATGCCGATAACTATATAATAAACTACTGTATATAGATCTGTGGATCTAAAACAAACCCGAATTGCATTTTATTTTGCCTCAATGTATGAATATATCAAGAACTATCTATCTTGTTTTGACCCCAATCTGAAACATTGTAAATCATCGACATCCATCTCTGTTTTTCGTGTTGCTGTTTTCCGTTGTTAAAAACGCAAAAACTCTGTCAGTCAAAATGACATGCTGACAACGGTGATGCAAAACAAACACGTCGAGGAACAAGTGTATGCCACATGCTGATATAGTGAGCCGCCGCACACAAGCAACTCATACTGACGGCTTCACCTTCGGTTGCGCCAATGTAATAATTAATTGGCTGTCGTCATTTTACTTGTTCAAGCAGATAACCTCATTTTAATACTGTTTATAATGATCTAATGTTAATTCAAAATTAATTTATACGCTAGTTTCTGACGTAACAGTAAAATAATTGTGATTGAAGATTTGTTCCATAGCCTACTTCTACTGATTTTTAATCTAGGTCTCCCTAAAATAAAACATGACGATAGTAGTTTTGAATAAAGGAGCTTTAATTCATGTTATATTATTGGCGAGATTCATAAACTGGAGATAATTCATTAGTTCTTCGAACGACACGGTGGATTCTAGACCCTGTTTAATGTCACTTGTCTTCGGGCTATTAATCAATGATATTATGTGACAACAGGTAAACGTCAGACAGAAAAAAACCCTACTGAAACGATATTAAAAACAAATTAAGAAGTATTAATGGTATTAATCACTGTCATACAGTATCATAAAACAAATGACCCAGCATTAAGATCACCCAGCATTTATTTACACAGCCAAAAAGAAAGTAAGATTTAACCTAAATCAATCTTTGTTTTTCCCCGAAGACCATCAATCCTACCACAAAATCGACAGTGATTTTCCTCTCGGCCGTCTGGTGGCAAGAAAGTGTATCTGGAGGAAAGCGCGGGCGACGAGCCGTGGCCGGGAAAGCGATTGGTCTCGGATAAACGGGAGATCCGCACCGCGCCGTGCTGTGTCTCGTGTCTCTCCGTCCACCGGGGGAGACACCGGCGACACAGGCGCTGGCGAGGTGTTGCGGGAAGTGACGCAAAGCGGGAATGACATCACTCTTCTGGGGACAGCTACAAACCTCAAACACGACTAAATCACTTGGAAAAACGGACAACGACGAGTCGTATTTTATGTTTTCGAATAAACTGGGGATCTACACAGTCCTCCGATGGAAAAATGGTGAGGTGTAGCGAAAACTGATGCAAAAAGCAATAATGAGGCCTAACTTACATTATGTCTAACTTGGAGGTAGCTCATAACCCTCAAAACTATGTGGGTAAAAAGGCAAAGGCCTGTATAAATTCTTTTAGAGAACCATCAGAGGTTTCGATATGTGGAGTTCAACACTAATTTTTAATACTGTACACGCTATTATAGCATAAGCACAAAGAAAGGGACGCCGCCGATGCTAGTATCGTTTGAATTAAATCGACTACCTTTGCTGTACCCGTGCTTGGTGGTTGTGTGTTTCTCTTAAAAAAAATTAAAGTTCCACAAAAAATTACGTGCCTAATGAAATATGGGCCGACTACGAGGATCTATAGGGTACGTAGTTTACGCTCTGGGTTCTCTAATACACCAATATAACCTCCACACTTGTAAAATCTCTTCTTTCTAACCCGGAAATTGTATCACTTAGAAGACTCAAAAGTAAGGTCATATGTTACGGTGGCGGGTAGATGGCAGATTCGCAATGTTCTTGCGACAACGTAGGATGCACCGTAATTCGGGGATTTCATTTAATGCGAGAAGTGTTATAAAGTAACGTTGTATTTTGCATTACGTTGTTGTCAATTAAATATTAAGATTCTGCGGTACAGTAAAATCACCTTCGAATGGCAGGAAGTTTGAGTGTTGCTTTGAACCAGTTTATTTGTTCCACACCAGAGGCGATGCATACAGCAAGTTCAATCCCCATATACTACAGAAATCTTGTTCCTTCCAGGCAATGAACGATTTATAAAATCACTCTCCGGTGATTTGGAGCAAGGAAGTCTCAAATCGGTCTTCCCACGGTCCGCATCCGCAATCATCTGCGCCAGATCCACGATAAAACTTGACCGGGTTGGTCTGGAGGAGAGTGTCCGTGGTCAGGGGAAAATAACAAATGCAGGCAGGACTTGTGGAACCTACTTCGTACATCTGGATGATTCGTAGCGCTGACAAAGGTTGATTAGTTACACAAAATTGCCAAAAAGCTTAGAAATTCGTAGCGTAAAACAGAAGTAACTGTAAAATCGGAGATATAGACAACTACCTTCATCAACAAGCATACATATAATTTATATGTAAAACACATTCATTCAAGTATATAACTTATTGATGAAGGTAGTTGTCTACATCTCCGATTTTACAGTTACTTCTGTTTTACGCAAGAACATCATCAAAATTCATCAAGAAGTAAATTTTAGAGCAAAAATTTGAACATATATATTACTTTTATTGTTAAAATTCTACAGAAAAAGACGTGCACTTATAGGTCATGGCAATTTCAAATTGACAATTATAACATTAATAAACATAGCCTGCAGCCATTTCCTTTACAAACGATCACCACCACAATTACAGTTATCAAAACAGGCATCTCCCCCGTTCCACCTGCATCCCTGAACCCAATTTCCCTGTCGGCGTGAAAGCGTCTTCGCCGCTTGGGCAACTTCCCCGATGCCATCTCCAGCCGCTTTGTTCGACAACCGCGGTCCGCGGACCACGACCATCGCCGACGTTCACGTCTCGCATCCGCTGTTCCGCTTATCATCGCCCCGCCATCGGCGCTGGTGTCGCTGTTGTCACAACTCTACTGCAGACGTCATCACCAGCTTGCCATTGTTCCTGTTGTTCGACCACGGCTGTTCTCTTCTCTGCTGTTTGTAGTCTCTGCCGTCTTATCTCTTCTGCAGACGTGATATTGCCAGCTTTGCTATTGGTTTATTAAGTTCGACCACTTCTGTTTACGTCCCACATACGCTGTTCTATTTATCGCCGCTGGTGTCGCTGTTTTTAGCATACGTCATCACTAGCTTTGCAGCTGTCACTATAGATTTCTGTCAACGTCGTGTAGACAGCTGTCTACACGACGTTTTAGTCACGTTGGACATATTTAAGTTACAACACCTACAATTTGTTTTAAGTGTTCGTTTGATTCAACCTTCTAAACCAGTTTTTGTTACAGTTTTTGTTGGAATATTAGTAGTTCTTTCATCTGAAAACGGTCTACGGACACTGAAGTCCTCAAACATGCGTCTAGCCTGAAACGTGATGTCAGGAAACGTCTTTTACAAGTGATGCCTTACTTTCTTCTTATTTTTTATTCCATCGGTCGAAGCTCGAAGTATTTAAAACCACTCAAACAACAATGCCGCGATGTTGCAGAATCTGCGTTTGTCACCGGTGCGAGAGCGCCAGAGGGAAGGGCGTCCACTTCCTGCGGCGCGGACCATTGTCCTGCCGCGTATCTTGCGTGGTCATCCTGGGCTGGGCGCGACTCCACACATACCAATCGCCTTTCTTCCTCCCGGCCCGTACACTGATCCAGGGATCATACGTATTGTCTACCTTGTCGCCTACACTCCTTAAATCCAGCTGAGCACGTGATCAATGTAAATGCTGCTTCTGATGCTCCCGTCACAGAAGACCTGAGACTCCACACACCTTTATACAATATTCCACAAAATAAGAAGTTTAATTTTATAAGGTCACAATTTGAACGAATGGGATGTTGTAACTTGTGGACCTCTAAACAAATAGGACTATTCTAATATTTCTTATGGGTAGTCACCGAAATTATAATAAACTACAGTAGTTTATGCAGTGATAACTCCTGGAATAACTGAGGGAACTGCCACTGACCTGATCACAGATGATCTCCCACTTCCTGTCGTCGTCGTACTGCTTGAGCACCTTCGCCTTGTCGGGCGGCAGGTCCATGGAAGCCTGCAACAAACCGACCATCCGTCAATACTCATACCATTTGATTACATGAATTGCAAAACTACATAATATGTCCTATTGGGTATGCACATAACGTATACAAAGCACCGTATGGGTAGCAAAGAAAATTCGCGTCTTGAAGAAACTTGAAACAATTTTACTGTATTAAAATTAAAAACACTATTAATTTTAATTACTTAAACCTTTTGCTCGCGATGGAAAATGAGAAAGACGTACAAATGTTAAACACCACTGAATACATCAAAACGTATTTTTCCAGAATATAGTTGACAATAATTGAGTTAGGATATAAATATTAATAAAAATTAAAAAAAACAGTAGGCTACAGCAAAGACAAAAACACAATTTCGTAGAATCAACGAAATGCTAAGAAATTTTATATTCGTTAATTAATAACACAGCTTTCAATTAACATTTAGGCCTACCTGCATTACGAAAAAGGCGAAAAAGGCCCATGTACAGTAATTTAATTATTAAATGAATGGGTTACAGCGATATAGCTTTAATAGAATGAACTACAACTGTGACAATAATTCCCAAGTTTCAAAGAACGATTGGTTTAGTTAAAAGCCAATTCAAGGCCTGAACGGCAGGTCTGAATAATTTAATCATGCGGCGACTTTGAACTTTGCCTCGTCCTCGCCGCTACCCACACAACGTGTAGAGTAGGGAGAGTAACCTCCACACACATCAACACCATTTATACCATCAAGGGCCCGTGTACCGCATACTGTGTCACTTGTCCTTTGAATCGACACACTTTTGAAAGGAAGGAAGACCAAACAACAGATGGTTCATTTAACAGGATAATATAGCCCATTGTATAAAGACGGATGGTCCAGTTTGGTAAAACATTAATTTTTGTTCTCAGGATAGAACCGACACTCTTCGAATTTAAAGGCGATCTGTGTAATAACTGCTAATAATACCCACTATACCTAGCCTAATAAATTACAGCAATCAGGCCTACAACATAATGTCGAGTCAATAGTAATGTGGGAGATAAATTTAAACAACATAAAAGTGTTATGTTGTTTGGCGGATAATTCTGTCATACAAGATAAGTAAAACAAAGAGACATCAGCAGTTTTTCACATCAGTCCTCATCAGTTGTCGTAAAATGTATAGCGTTTCGTTACGGTGGTGTATATATAATTTAATTTCGGTTTTATTTTTATGGCGGATTCTCTGTTTTGGCGAAGAGTATTTAAAATATAGCGTTATTATCTTTAAGGGGTTTTGTGATTATCACCTTTGGACAAGATTTTACCCGGATTCTCTTGGTTTCGATCCACAGCTACCGTACCTAAAGGAGTTCCACTTTTCAGATCAGATCATGATATTTGTTTTATTAATCTGTGATTTATTTACTTTCATTTTGGGCCTGACTTATAGATTAATAATATAAACTCACTTTCACCAACATAAACTTTAATAAAATAATTATAGACCGTAGTCCACTGAATAAAACTGAAGATATATATATCATAGAACTGATAAAAAATCGGATAAATTACGGTACACTATTGGATTGCAAACATTTGAGAATTTTCAGGTGATTTCACATTTCGCTGACTCACGCGTCCCAAATGTACAGCAGGGAACATTAGGAAAGCAGACAGCATTTTCCACTCAGACTTCGACACTCGACAGACCAAGTCACTGATAACGGATGAGCAATCCGTAGGGAATGGAACGGAGAAAGTATCCTGTGCTTAAAATCACTATGCTCGCTTTTCTATTCTATAGTAGCAACTCTAGGCGTATTTTCCACAAAAGAATATCTTTGATGTGACTGTCTAAGAAATAAATTAACAATTCAAACTGACCACTTCTCCGAATTCAATCTGACAAAACAATGGACATGACATGGGCTTGTAATCGGATCTTCAACAGAAAGGGTCGTTCTTCATGCCCCCGATAGAAGGCGCATCTACGGCATTGAGAGTCAAACCAGTCCGTTTGGTGTAGACGTCGGCCTTCACCTGGTAGGCTGACTCAATGCGGCGTCACACAATACATGAATAGTGTTTGCGCAAACTACCATGTTAAAATATCTCTGGACAATTTTGCAGCATAGTACCTATTAATGGAGAACGGTCCCTTGCGTATAGGCCCTAGTATTTAAAGGATTCCGGTGACCTAAAAAATTGGACTTGATCTCGAAAGGTAGTAACGACTTATGTTGTTGGATAAACTACCCGTTACACAAAAGCCGAAGGGAAAAATTAAGAAAGTGCAATGCAGGAAGATTAAGACGAAGTATCTGCATTTTTAAAGAATTCCTACGAAAAAGTGTATAACCGACCTCTTCCATGCGCTAAACAACTTTGATCCAAAATACCTAAGAAGATAGAAAAGGACATCATGGGATTGAAATAAAAAGACTCAGTTTCTTTCATAAAAGAAGGACAACAAAGTACTGTACTCCAAATATGTTACGAGCTCCAAGGCCTTCTACAAGTTAATCTAGGAGTATAAAGGAACCGCCGCGTAGCTCGAGGCTTATCAATCCATCAACCAAAATGAAAACACGACAACAAACTTGGGTGTTGTAGCCTTGCGTCCAAGTAGCCTTCATGGACGCATAAGTAGTAGATTCGACCATGCCTAAAAAGTGAAATCTCTATTTTTAAGCGAATTACAATGTTTTTTTTTTAAGCAAGCGAAATTATGTTACACTCACAACAGACCCTTTTTTGGTGTTTACTTTGAATCCCGCCATTGCCGATAAATATATTTGACCTTGTGATCAAAGAGGTCAAAAAATTACTAAGTGCTGTACTGTTAACCAAAGGTACCACGACAACACAATGCGTCTATAGAAATGTTCTAATTATGTTAAAGTGGAAGATACAACGGGTTTTAAAACGGAAACCCCTATAGCATAATCTTAGACCAAGAGTCACTGAAGTTTCAGGCCCTTCAGTTGATCTTATGGACTAAGTTGTCATTCATCGTTATGAGTTTTTTTTGTGTGTATTTATGTCATTTACATTTTTCAAAGAGTTGGAATTCATTAAATAATTAATTTATGATTAATCTCTAAACTACATATTTAATAGTAGCAAGACAAGGGTTGAAGGGTTGGACCATAAAAATACCATCGCACTAGCGTTCAGTCTGGTGACAGCGTGTTTTGGAATTAATTTGAAATTTTAGTTATACTTATAAAATGGAAAAATGATGATTTATGTAGTAATTGTCATTGCTCTCGAGTAAAAATTATTCCATCAATAAGGTGAATTTAAGGTGAATTTTTCGCATTATCAGCTGAAAACATTGTTTAAATGGATCGATCTGATGCATTTCACATTTTGAAACGAACGTCCAATCAATAAGCTCCGTGATAGTAGACATCACAGAGATAGGTTGATGAAAACACTTCAGATTGGTAAATGGGATGATTTCCCATGTTCTCCGTCAACCCCCGAGTCCCCCACACGAGCTGGTCCTGGCGTGTGGTGAATGACGTCACCGCATTGAATGGTCCAGTGTGGCGGCGGCCGCCAAGTGGCTCAAGGCTGCGTCGCGCGTGTACGACCGGAATTCCGCATCAATCACCTATTCCCAGTCCCGCTGATGTACTGGACCTGGCGGCCGGTACACTGCAGTGCGGAATGGGATTCAGATCCGTTCAACAATGCCCAACCGGCGGAATCTTGAAATAAGAGGCGACAGAATTGATCGGCTTCGTCTTTGATAACTTTAGTTTTCTTTGCGGTTCACTAAATATAGGTATGCATCTGACAATCATTATGTTCGTAAGAATTTGGTGAATACGTGAACCAATGTGTTCTTGTTAATTTTTTCTAGAATCGTGGATGGACTTATACTAATGTCAAATGAAGCAAATCGGCAATCGACAATACATTCAATCTTCACAAGATAGACCTAATTATGTTATTCATAAGGGTCAATCCATATCTCAAGTGGTCCAGAGGTGGTTGCTTCAACATTTTATTTATTTTTTATATTTATATCATTGAAAGTACAATACATTAGAAGTTAAAAAATGCAATCAGTTTATTTTTTAATATTTTTATTTAACCATTGGCGGCCATTTTTTTGTTGAAGAAACGCCGATTTTCAGCTATTTTAGAGCTCAGCGTAAAATTAAATATCTCCTTTTCTGTTAATCATAGAACATTCAAATAAAAACCAATCTCTTCAGAAAGATCTGAACTGAATAAAAGTCCATAAACATACACTAGAAAACATTTTTTAAAGTCCATATCATTCTTCAAATTTCAAAGTAAAAATTTAACCTAAAATGGATTTTTGAACTTTTTTTATACAAGAAGGCAAACACTTTTGAGCTCATTAATTTTTTCATTGATAGGTATTGCTATGTGCTTTAAAATAAAAAAGTTGCAAGCTGTGGACTTTCATGGTTCTTTAAATAAAAAGTTTTAAAAAACAAAAATTTTCAAAATTTCACAAGTTTGGAGCTCAAAATTTCTGTTGGGCATGAAAATAAAATTTTGAAATTTGGCACAGATTTAGTACTTAGTGAGAGGATTGACCTGTAAAATTTCATTTTGTGGACTCAAATACTTTAGAAAATATGACTGATCAAAAAGTACTAAAACTAGCATGAAATCGGCAATTTCGCGTCATATGTAGAATTCTTTTCAGTTAGTTTTTTGTAATTACATTGTAAAAAAAAATGTACTACCACTGGCTATCACAGCCCTGGACATAATCTTACCTTTAATTTTATGATTGTTGAGCATTTAAAAGCTGTGAAATCTCATCACGCAATGCTCATGTACCTAGTTGCGCCCCGTTGGTGTATGGTTACAGTAGTACAAGTTGTGTGAGCTTCCTTAGTACATTACCTAAAGGGACTCATGCTTCATCTATCTTGCTTAATTTTATTGAAATTCTTTTCCCAGATGGTTAAAAAAATAAAAAAGTCATTTTGCTCTTTTATTTATTGATTTTATTCCGATCCATCATTGTCTGTCATAACATAGGCGGCAAAACCAATTACCTATTACCAAAACCATTTAGCAATGTACTATTCCTCTAAATGGAATGGGACTATTTGATCCTTGAACTATTTATTCTAATATTCTATTTATTAAACGGATTGAGAATTAAAAGTACAACTCATTTTTTAATCTGTAATTGAATAGATAAATGTAAACAAACATTTTAATTAATTATTTAACAGCTGATTCATATTTTAAAATATAGAAGATTGAAAATATCAAGATATAACAGGGACTATTTTATGTTATCACCTCTGTAAATTTTTTACATTTTGATCTTCTGTAACATTGAATTTTTTTCGGTTACAGGCACATATCAATGAAAGGATCGGGTCCTGGGGATTTTAATGAATTCTTTGAACCAAACTTGCAATTTTTTCCATTTTAATTTACTTCTTCAGTGTCTACATACAAGTACTGTGTGCCGTTTATACTTTTTAAAGAAAATTGAAACAAATTTTTAGCATTTAAAATTTGGTTGTTAGTTTTGATTGTTGAATCCCCGAGACCCGGTCCATTTGTGGATTTGTGCTTGTAGCCCACCTACAAACAAAATTCACTTTTACATAAAATTGAAATCTTAAAAAAATTTACATTAATGATAAACATTAAAAAAATGAGAGGAAGAGTACATCGTCGCCTGTGTTATAAACACACAATGGTGGATTGGAAAAATTAAATAGATAAACAAAGATCAAAATTACTTTAAATTAATTTTTTAACATCTGGGCCAAGAAATTCATTCAAATTAAGCAAGAGAGATGAAGAATGGGTCCCTTCAGCTATGTACTGAGGAAGCTCACGCAACTTGAACTAACCGTACAGCAACAGGGCGCAACTAGGTACACGAGCATTGCGTGATGAGATTTCACAGCTTTTAAATGCTCAACAATCATAAAATTAAAGGTAAGATTATGTGCAGGGCTGAGATAGCCAGTGGTAGTACATTTATTTTTACAATGTAAGCACAAAGAACTAACTGAAAAGAATAATACATATGACGCGAAATTGCCGATTTCATGCTAGTTTTAGTACTTTTTGATCAGTCATATTTTCTAAAGTAGTTGAGTCCACAAAATGAAATTTTTACAGGTCAATCCTCTCACTAAGTACTAAATCTGTGCCAAATTCCAAATTTTTATTTTCATGCCCAACAGAGATTTTGAGCTCCAAACTTGTGAAATTTTGAAAATTTTTGATTTTTAAAACTTTTTATTTAAAGAACCATGAAAGTCCACAGCTTGCAACTTTTTTATTTTAAAGCACATAACAATACCTATCAATAAAAAAATTAATGAGCTCAAAAGTGTTTGCCTTCTTGTATAAAAAAATGTTCAAAGATCCATTTTCGTTAAATTTTAACTTTGAAATTTGAAGAATGATATTGACTTTAAAAAATGTTTTTAGTGTATGTTTATGGACTTTTATTAAAGTTCAGATCTTTCTGAAGAGATTGGTTTTTATTTGAATGTTCTATGATTAATAGAAAAGGAGATATTTAATTTTACGCTGAGCTCTAAAATAGCTTAAAATCGGCATTTCTTCAACAACAAAATGGCCGCCAATGGTTAAATAAAAATATTAAAAATAAACTGATTGCATTTTTTAACTTCCAATGTATTGTACCTTCAATGATATAAATATAAAAAATAAATAAAATGTTGAAGCAACCAAATTATTTTTTCTGGACCACTTGATATGGATTGACCCATAAACTAATGTCCTATAAGGACTATTATACGTAATTTGACAATTGAATTATTAATGAATGATTAATCAACTATTCAGTGACAAACACGATGCATCCTGTTAATTCTTAACCCAAGATTGGCTAGAAATACTGCTTTGTGGCGGTGACGCCATCTCAAGAATTGGTACTGAAAAAAATTAACTGGCCCTAACTATAACATTAGCTGTAGGAATTGATCGAAGGAGAAATCAAACCATGGTGAAATCAAACTACAATGATGTAAATTTGTTAAATAACCCCTGTTCCTATTCGTAATAAACCTATCAGTTGTGCATCACCTGATCTGCACGGCCAAGGTAGCCTCAGCCTCAGCCGTGTGACCCGCGGATCGCCAGCACGACACGGCACGAGGTTCAGCTCTCATACATTATGCATGCAGAGACATCAGGCTGACAAACGGCACCGTTACCTTATGTTAATTGATCGTGGGAGTGCCTTCGTGGCTGCCATCCACATCGCTACTGCCACTCGCGCTCGCCAAAATCCCTCCGACAACTTGGATTAGGCTACTGTGGGCGGACTGCGAGGGGAAACTGGGACAGGCTAGTGGGTTTGTGAGCCTCACACTGATCACAATATCTGACGTATTTATTGAGTTAAAATATCTAACTCAGTTAACATCTTCTATGATCCTCAACTGGTAAAGTTATTCATGACATAAAAGAGCATTTGAAGACTCAGTTATGCACCGGTACCGCATACATCGGTATGTAAAAAGCTCACGCCAAGGTGTACGGTATGTAAAAGGAAAAGCCACAACATGGCAACAACACGCTTGTTGCAACAAAACGGTAGAACAGACTCAGTAATCTGAGTCCTGGTCGAAGAACTGAAACATCTAAACCCTTTCCAGGTATTGGAAGGAAGTTCTGCCAGAGGGCCTCACAAAATACTCGCTTTGTTGTAAATCACAACTTCTGAAGATTTATAACATTAGGTTCGTTCGGTCGGCAAGTAAAGAAACTGAAAGAAATTTAGTACTGTATGGAAAAGCCAACATGTCTCACACTAACAATAAGCAGTCCAATAGCAGATTAACGACGCACATTTGAGAATTAGAGAGATGGATTTAGAAGGTAATGAATCAGTTTCATACGTACAAATAGTTTGGGACAGCACCAACCTCGTGATTCGGTAGCGGAATGTACACAGAAAGGTACATTCTTACCTAGCGTCCACCCCTGTAATTACCTGTAATGGGTTTGAAATCCCACAGTAATGTCTGAAAAAGCAAACCTACGCGGCTCATATAATCAAAGCCTCACTATCCATGGACCAAACTGAGAATCAAGACTTGCCAAATCAGGAAGATGTCGAGGTGCGACGATGGTCAGGGAATTCCACAGCGGATTACCGTCTACCCTCGGAGGGGCAGGGTCGAGGTGCGCCGATCCGCCGATGGTCAGTCGGTTGGCCTCTTCCCCATGTTTTTCTGCCACGCTGTTACTAATTCATTCCAAATAAAATATAAGTGTTAGGTACGGTATGTTGTTATTTAAACTGTGGGAAAAGCCCTGTATAAATAGTAATTTTTATCACTATATAGGGCGAAAAAGCGGGTTTATTATGGGTAACATGGCGCAAATCAACAGGGACAAAAATTAACATGTGTTGAGCACTCTTTTATCTATTTAACCTCGTTGGCTATAATAAATGCCACCTTTTTGGACTAATTCAACACCGACTGACTAATGGGCCAGAAAATGGCTGTTTTTCTTGCAGTCGTATGAAAAATGAGCAAATGTTTTTCGTGCAAAAAACTGCATATCCATACGACATACCAAATTGTTATTCTTCAGTTGACTTTAAATATTGATACAGTATTAAACAGTAAATGTAATAATTATTAACACTAACAAGCAACGATTTGAAGGCAAATCTCAAACTGACCATCGGCGCACCTCGACCCTGCCTCCCGAGAGACCCAGACCAACTATCGGCGCACCTCAACGCTGGTTTTTATGATCCTGACTAAGCATCGGCGCACCTCGACCATGCCCGCCAAATCAACCAGCATTGATTAAACAAGGTAGAATAAAAAATCAAAGGGATAAACAATAGAACAACACCGATAAAACAAGCAAACCAATTCTAGAAAGGAAAATCACAAATAGGCTACGTATTTGATTGAAACATTTCACACACGTAGCCTCAATCACCGTATTTGTCTCGGCACAATAGTTGCACAACTCGCTGCCGATGAGAGTGTTTCAGCATTGCAGCCTGCACGCTATGGGAAGGTTGCGGCGAACCACAGCACCACTGCCGTTCTCGGCGCAGAGCGACCGCACTGCATTGTTGTGCGGAAGTGCCAACCCCTGCGGGCTATTTGAGGCCGCGTTCGACCCCGGGTTTCCGTGTTTACAGGCGCACTCCGGTACCAAACACGGTAAAAATAGCACCGATCGCCGCAGCTGCGAGTGCTGCCACCCTCCCCGTGCGGGGAGAGTAGATACGGGTGCGGCTGGGCGAGATTGTTGCTACAATAGAACTGCGGCGGCTCGTAGGCTCTATTATATCCCCATAGAGGATGAAATAAACGCAAAGCACTTAATACTGCTATTAAAAAACTAAAGCAATCTCATAACAGAGAATTGAGAAAAAATTGTATGGATTTTTAAAAATTTAAACCAAGAGTGTAGCAGCGATAACACAATTTCCTGCAAAATCTCAAAATTAGTGCAAGAGCGACTGATTATTGGTTCCTGATTATGCCAAGTAACGACCAAACAAACAGTCTAAACTAATCAAAAAAAAAAAAAAAAAAAAAAAAAAAAAAAAAAAAAAAAAAAAGGGAAAAAGTGGGACAATTCCATAACAATTAGGATACAGTAATACCCTAAACTGGAACTACAGAAAACTTTTAACTAGTTCAATTAAGGTTTAAATACTGTGAGAAAGAGTTACTAACCATGGGGATAACTCAATCCGGAGTCCAATTAATATCCTAATTATACATTTTGCTCAGCTTTTCCTAAATATTCTTTTCAGTAGCTGTAAGTAAAGCCATCAACCAGCGTTCGAACGATTTATCCAAAAGTTATGTAGCCGTTTCAAAGGTAGCATACAGTAAATTAGATAGGTGATTAATTTGACTTCTAAAAAATTTGACAACCACTGGTGCCAAGTTTCCAAGTAGGCCTACTGTATAACAGATTAGTAAGTAGGGCCTACTTCTCGAGGGGATTTAAAATCCTGGTGTCAAGGTAAATTTGTCCTCCAAGTGAATGCAAAGGCGCCGCCACAGTCTCCTAGATCTAGCGGTAATGCTCGTACCCTAAGATCACGACTGACCGGCGCACAATAGACAATCACGCCGGCTGGCAGGTAGTTTTAAATGACCCCCCCCCCCCCCCCCGGGGACCGGTCCGTGATTCACGCGGCGGCGCGGGTCGTGTGGGTTCAGGAATGCGACGCGCCTCGTCTGTGATATGCTGTCCCGGCGACCGGTTCGGTAACATTCTGTCCCAGTAACATTTTGTCCTAACTCGAATTTCTTGGAAAACCAGTAACATCTTGTCCCAATCTTTTTTACAGTTGATTTAATCAGCTAACGAGGTAACATCTTGTCCCAACGAAAATTTGACAAGGGTTGAGGAACGCAGCTCAGGTAGTACTGTAAGAGCAGATCAAGTCCGAGCGGCATGCGGCCGCATGGAGCACCGGCCTGGGAGGGACGCAGATTAAAATTACGGTGTTATTTGATAGTTACAAAAATTAACGCCTTGACAACCGTGTATAGCCTATAATTCGGTAGTATGTGTCAAAACAGCCCTAAAGGTCGTGGACACACGGAACGGCTAAACTCCAAGAAATCTGTTCCACTTCACAGCCGCCGGCTGTATTTTGAGAGTCCGAACACAAGACAACAGCGAAATAGCCGGGCTTGTGATACTACCATGTTACTCATTTTAAACCCATGTTGAATCTTTAACACGTGGATTCTAATTATTAAGTTAACAGCCCTTATCATCATTCTTACTAAAGCTTTTGTTTTTAAATTCAAATGCAATTCTACAAATTGATTAGTTGTTTAATACTTTTACATAACTGTTATTTATTTAAACATTAAGTACCTGGGGGCCGAGCATTTTCTCGGTAAACACTTAAACAATTCTGTATTGTAATATCAGTTACAGACAGTGCGCTAAAGTAACAAATAGCAAAAGATTTGTTCAAAACCAAGACGAGCTCGTTCGCTTCGCTAACTTGCCTTTAAGACTATTTCATTGTATGCCTACGGGTTCTGCACTCCGGTGTATATTTGTTGAACCACATGTTGAATTTGTAACACAGGGAATCTACCTATTAGATTAAAAGCTAATTTCATAAAAGTTATGAATTGTTTTATTTTAAAATTTAATTGCAATTCTACAAACTAAATAATTGTTTTATACTTTCACATAACTTTCATTTATGTCAATATTCATAATCAGCAATATCAAGTACGATCTTAAACTATTGTTATTATATTACAATTTTATAATTTACTAACTCGCTTACAATCGCAAACCACATATTTACACTTTGACAGTTCATTTCGCTGTTTTCATTGTTTGTTTGTTTGTTTGTTTCTTTGTTTGTTTTTATTTTTAACTCCATTCGACCAATGTTAAAAGATTAAAACGTCAATTAATTGGTTTCGTCAATGTCAACTTCCCTTATATTAGGTTAGGGAAGGAAGACCTGTCAAATAATTTTTGGGACAGAATGTTACTAGGGAGCAGGTAGAGAGTTGGGCATCTGAGGAATTTAGGACAAAATGTTACTGGGACAAGATGTTACCTGGGACAAGATGTTACGACACGCGGCGACCGACTGGTCAACCGGCTCGTGCTGCGATCACAGATCACCCATCTGGCACCGGGGACGACCTGTCGACCATCGGGAGGCGATGCCGTGGTCGGGTGGACCAATCGAAAGGACAGAAAGGCTACGAAATGGTGTAGAACAGGCCCTGGTAGAACCCACTAGGCATTCCACACTTGTAGCAGGACATTCTTTTAGTTTTAACCCTTTTGGGCTAATAATATTTTATTTATAGCGATATACTTCTGATACCAAGATTTATGTAAATTATTATCAAACTAAAAAACATAACGGATTCTTCAATCCTTTTATTTCTGAAACAAAAGTTCCATCGTAACATTTTGCAATCCACTCGGTCCAAAATGAACTCAATGTGTTAACACCTTTGATGAAATGGCGACCTAATTCAATAGGTAGTTTAAAGCCAAGTGTGCATGAGGGATGAGTGTAGGATGATTGTATATATATACATATATATGAAAATGAACGAACGGTGTTTCTGGCTTCTGGGGACCTCAAAATATAAAGTAACATGGTCCCGGGCTTAGGTCTTACCATGGCTACTACCGTAATAGCGTATTCCCTATAGGGGAATTCGCTAAAAGGAAGAGTACACCGAAAGGGAGCGATGAAAAAATATACATTTATGTATACTATTTAGTGCAAAAAGGTGCAAAAGTTCAACAGAAATTCGCAACCAGCACTTCTCTATTAAAGCACACTTTACTAAATAGAAATCAGATAAGTATGGGTGACTTCCAGTTATGACATCAATTTCCGAGATTGATAGTAAACTAGTCTCCACTTAAAGTCACACAAATAATTAAACTCTTAACTCCACCGGTAGTAATCGACCAAACAAACAGCAAACTGCAAATATACGTAATCTGTACACTGTTGAAGTACCAGATCCGCTATCTAAATATAGCGCCGCCAACACCACGTTTACTGTATACACGAACCGATATAACCACGAATTTATTTTTGGTTTCAACGATTCGGACCCATTATCGCAGGAAGCAATTGAATGTCTTCTGACGAGTAACAACAATCGTTCTTGAAATGCGAAGTTCGACCGCTGCTTATGGTGATGCCGTTGTCGAAGGGAAACTTGATCGTGAAAGATAATTGAAATGAAAACATTCTAATCCATCATATTTTTGGTAGCAAGAACTTACCAACAGTTATAACAAATTCATAAAACTTTGATGACGTCGAATAGGGCTTAAAATTTGTATTGGGGAAAGAAGGGTAATGGTGCGCACCTAAGGGGAAAAAATTCTTCCCAGAAAATATGCAGGCAAAAATTACCAATACATGTGTCAAACTCTTTGATATTTAATGTAGTTTCTTATAAAAAATTATCATTATCATATATATTAACATTGATTAAATATACACCATTATATAAGAATATGCACTTGCGCACGTTTTCCCTACCCATCGGGTAATTGTGCGCATGGGGGTGGGTAATGGTGCGCAGGGACGTATGGGTTGAAATAATTAGAATAATTGTGTTTCATTAATATAAATTCAATATCAGTATAACATGTGGAATGTCTTAAAGCTAAACAATACTTTCTTTGAGCTTAACAATACACTTAACAAAAGTTTTGATTAAAATTACAAAATTGTTCAAGGGTTAATGCAAAATTAACACACGTAGGCTAATTTTCTGCTTTGTCTGCACCTGAGCTGTCTGAATGACTCCAGGACGAACAGTTTATGAGCATCTGTAAACAAGAATGTGAAAAGGGGAAGTAATTGTTTTTCTTACCTATAACTACATGGTGCCCACTGCCACGCACCATTACCCGATATTGCATTCGAAAGTATTTTATTTTCTCACTATCTTAAGAAGGGATGAAAACCATAAATTAATTGGTTCAAACGATAAAGCAAAGACTACCATTAATTGCAATACTAAATAAGTATTAAGTTATCTAAAGATCTGCGCTAACCTTCTGAGGCGCAAAAATAACATGACACACACGACTTTTAGATTTTGGCCTCTCATAACCTCAAAAATTCCAGTATCGAAAATCATGAGGTCGGGTATTAGTTGTTAGAGTCCCCCGCTAGGCTGCAACACATACTGGAATTTTTTAACTTATTTCATTCGTAAGAAACTACGATGCGCACCTTTACCCGCCGCGCACGATTACCCTTTCCCTAAAATTAATTTGCTTTCCCATTGTTTTTATTCATATTTTAATAGTGCTCAACAACCAGAGTTTTAGTTCCATAGCTTTCCTCTAACAACAACACGGTTACCTTATTTTTTCTTAGTTGTAGAATGAACTGAGTCTTAATAAATCCTAGAAAATATCCGGTGGTAGAGTATATAGAGAATTTGACAAAAAAGGCTATAGAAAGCTTCAAACTGGTTAAAACTTCACGTTTCATCTCCACTAGTGAAACTATAATCCGAAAGGTGTCGATGTGGATAGATTCGGGTGACAAAACCCAGCGGAGCGGCGATAACACCCGGCGGTGGCAAAGGAGCCAGAGAGGAGGTGAGAAGCCGTTTTTTGGTGCGTAACGCAGGGGCAGCCATAATCCAGCTTGGCACGCCGACGGCACGCGAGTTATTCTGGTACAAAGCCTTTCTGGGCGAAGCTTATAAGGGAATTTAGAAACCTTTCCGTCGATTATTGAAAATTCTGGGGTGTTAAATGAAATAACGTGGGACGTGAAACCTTACATATATCGATATGTGTGGTGCAGAAAAGCTTTCTCTGTAATAAATTGTTTTACGGCATTTTGGATGTTACGCTTAAAATTACAAATTAAAAAAGGGATAAATTTCACGACCACACTAATGCATCAAATGTCATAAAAATGGACCACTATGTTTTAACAGTACCATTGAAGCACGATAAAAATTACTCTATTACGCGTTGTAAAATCAGAGAAGAAAAACATATATTATTTGGGATATTGGGTAAAAGCGGTTGAATGTTTCTTTTATTTTCAAAACTTCAACAATAGAAAGTCGCGCTTTGGCCAACCTCTATATTTTATTTGTTGTATAGGGCCTACCTCTAATCTCACCTCTATTGGTTTTGCAAATAACCGGTGCTTTCTTATAAAGCGGTACACGAGGCGCAAAACGCTTTGAGCTAATGGAAAACTTCCCTTAGCATCTCATCTTCTCAGTCGTAATGTGACAAAACAATACTATTCAACATCATTTTACAGGAAACAAGTGGAAAGCTTTAACGATTTATTGGATTCCCAAGAATTGTTAAGCCGGGATGTCGCATAAAACAGCAGCCGGGTCCCCATGGTCGCTAATCGACCCAAATTGGGTTGACCCCCACACGCCGCTGGGGTCAAATCGCTAACATGAACCGGCGGCCCCTCTGGCCGAGTCAAAACAACGCGTGAACGTGCTAAATCTTACTCTCCCTCGGTCCAAACGATGATGAAATCTAATAACTGACAGCAGATCTGAGATTTGGTGGATCACCGCATAAAGAAACATTCCAATGAACTCGATAAACATTCTTGGAAAACTGTAGAACAATAAATCTTGATACTGTAGAAGGATTCAAATGCATAAACGAATTTATGACTTATTAAACGTTTTCACATAAATCTAATCATACCATTTCGCTTCGGCTTATAAGTTTCTACAAGATGACAAACTCTTGAGAAATTGCAATATTTTAAGAGTTAAAAAAGATCAATCGTATTGATTTAATTTTGGTCAGTGGGATTTATGTTGATGATGTAAGAACAAACTAAACCGTCCTCTTTTTTCTGAACAAAGCCAAATTCACTGAACACTTTCGCGCAACAAATGCAAAACGACGCAACAAACTTATTCACGACTAAAATCAAGACTATTTCCTGTAATTGAACGTGAAGTACTAGTTTTTAAATAAATTGTAGAAGTACAGAAATTCTAAAAATATCCCGGAATACCAAACGACCTCCTGTTACAACGCACGAGTCAGTGATTGTAAACAATTAATCGTGCCCAACAATGGCACGGTGCTCCCACGGTTGTTGCGATAAAGCGACAATTATTCCATACAAAGCAAGGCCGGCCGTGCTCACACGTTATTGTGGTAACTCACATAAGGCTGCATGGCATCCTCGTGACGTGCGCCTGCCCTCGCTGCGACGGACGTCGCGCCGCCGCCGCCGCTTCCGGCTCCGCTATTGCCTGTTTCCTGAGCGAGGGAGGGCATTTAAATCGGTGTTTAGAGATTTGTTTACGACGCGACACAATAGAATGTAAAAATGAATACAACTGTCTAGGAATAAATTTGAACAAACTTCTTAATCGACTTATCGTTGACTGAAGCTCATCGTTCAAGATTGGCGCTGAAGGGTTGACTATACATTGATGGAATGTACCTGATTTAATTTAGTTTTCAAACACATGCATTGGATCGGAGACTAATTTTATCTGGTCGAATCACTTATACAATTAATGATATTGCAATACCGGTATAGTACAGCAATAAATCAAATGACAAATTTTTATTCTTTGGAGGATGGAGACAAAGTTTTAAAGCGCGATACAGTACAGCCAAATATAAAAATTTGACACGTGAATTTTAAATTACCGTAAAGATTGGATATTTTCACAGTAATTATCATTTCTTCCGGAGGCCGAACGTCATGGTACAGATGCCTCCAATCAGAACAAAACGTGGCTTTCATAGGATATTATTAGGCTACAGTGTGATTCGTTCCAGATGGTTAGTTTTTTCAACCAGTATGAAATCTGGGTCATGTGTAGCCATGAAATAAGTACAAGGAAAAATTTTAACTGACAAAAAACAATGCGTAAAATATTTACTTTAATTATACTGAGAAGGATTGGCTCAATTTCAACTAGGCTTATTTAAATTCGAATTGCAAGTCTATCGACACATTTAAAATCAAACATTTTTGCAGACGGGGAATGCAAACCACGTTAGAACATACCAGTATGAACACTTTAATCTTAAATCACTAACTGAAAGACAAATACGGAGATAAATGAAGTGATCAACAGATCTTTTATTACTCTTGTTTGTAAACCAAATTTGCAAAATTATGTTTAAGAAAAATAATTATGAAAATTTAGATTTAAATAGGCATAGGAAAAATACAAATTTAATAAACACAAAATACATGAAGCATAAGATATATGAATTGTGAGGTTAATGTCTCAGTAAAACTATACATACAAATTTGACGAATAAATGATATGATATCCAACTTGGGTTTAGGCCTAACACGAACATTTTAGAAAAAAAAACTGACAGAAGAATTAAATCCATTTTTGTCATGAATCGTGTTTATTGAAGAAAGGTTAAAGTCATTTTTCTGAGACATACTCTGTAGCCTTAATTGATAATTTGTGCAACAAAATGCATACATTGTATCTAAATTAAAGCACCAGCTATTTCGTAAAATGTCTATACAAACTTTTTAAATTAACTGTTCATTCATTGCCCCTCCAATGTTTACCGCCGTCCAGTGCCGGCAGTCGTTCGGGAGAGGCCCGGGGCCACGGAAGCCGGGGACTAAAACCTGCTAACAACTAAAACCGCTTTAATTCGGACTAATCTCCTGCTCCCGCAACTCATTACCCAGCTATTATCCAAATTCGGACGAGTAAATTGCCTTTCAACTTGTTTCCTTTTTGTAACACCTGCAAATAACAATGACATGCCCAGAACTGGATTCAGGCGAAGGATTCGCAAGAGATGAATTAACGGAATGAATAACGGAACGATACCATATACTGTACAGTAGCCTGGTTGAATGGCCTTTCTAACTGAACAATGGCCGTGATTAAAATAAAATTTAAATAATACCAGGATTAATACGTGTATTAGGACTATTCCTAGGAGTCAGCTTCTGGTTTTGTAATTTAAGTATCTTTAGTGGACATTAAACCCTTAACCCACTTTACAAGTTTTAAATTTGGTATTAAATTTATGAAACAGAAAGACTTAGTGTACAAAATCTATGACGTTTCATCGACAACAGTGTCCCTAGTGGACGCGGGACAGTGATGGGAGCGAAATAAGAGTCGAAAATTAAAAGTTTCGTATTTCGTAGTAAACATTTTAAAATCGTTATTGCCTATAAAAGCGTTTCGTCGCAAAACCTAATTTTACCACCTGTATTTTGGGTGTTTACGCCAGTGGCATTTGACAATAGACAAATCCTTTATTAGATCAAATATTTTGTACATCATTACATTTCATGAGCTCATACAGCTCGTGTGGAAAAAAATGTTATACAAGAAAACAAACCTCAGGGCATTTACAAAAACAGTCTGCTACGTGAAAAGAAGGTTTACAACATAAGTTCAAATACAGTTAAACAATTCTTAACATGAATAAAATTACTTAATTAGAACATAATTAAAATAAACAATGACATAACAATGCAGTATATATTATGGTCTAACAGAATAAAGAAAAACAGTAATACAAATCTTTGAATTTAATTACATACAATAAACATTGATCATTTTATTAACGTTTTGACGGGAACTGTCCAAACCCCAGTCTTGTTACTATCTAACATCGACCAGTTGTTAGAAAGCATCATTAATTAATAGCCCAATGACAAAAATGGCAACGGGGTCCGGAATCGAACTTTAAAAAGCTTCTAACTTTTCTCTGGATCGAACCGGCAACCTTTGGATTCAAAGGCGAGCACTATATAACCACTCAGCTACCCAGCCAGTTGTATAATAACCTATACTTATTGTACAATACAATAACCTAAATTGTATTGTAGCTCAAGTCATAACAATCAATAATTGATCATGAATATTATTCCTTTTAAACATTGCTCAAGTAAAAGTTTTTTAACATAATTGGATGGCAACGGCGCTCTCCACAGTTTCGTATTTCGTTTGATGAAGCGATATGATGATAGCCATGATAGCTGTTCTGTTTACAGTTGAAAAAGTAATTAGAGATGATTAGGGCGTTCCCTTACCATCCAGACAGTTGGGCGGCGCGGCGTGGTGTTAAATATTAAACTGGGTTCTCACGCTAAAACCGACTTTTCACCCCTTACAACAAAACTAGCATTCACAAATAAAATTATGACACGATTTTAGAGACAAAATTTGCTTGGCTCTAACCCAATTTATTTGAATTTCAGGTAAGAGCAACCCTAAGCTCATTTTACTCAGTCGGAGGGAATACAGATCAAATAGCTCCCCTTTGAGTCTCAATATGGGAAGAGCAGCTGTTGTTTCTTCTTTGTACAGGGGATCCCAGATATCGGCAATACCCGACACGACGTCGACGGCGGGTCGATTGGATGTTGGGGGGGGGGGGGGGGGGGGGCAGATGATGAACAGATGTGGGTACTGTATTGGGCTGTGCACGAGTTTGAACATAGCTACAAATAATATCAAGGCTGTCCGCTTTTACAGTCTTCTAGGGGTTTATACTAGTTTAAATCATTACACGCGGTCTTTGGTTGGGAAGTGCTTTTGTTCATTTGGCAACTTTTTGGGATAGTAAAACGTGACTATAACAATCAGTAATTTTCTACTGCTAAACCTTATTTATATTGACCTCTAGTTCGGTGCTGGCCTCCTGTTTTCAGTGCTTAAGAAACCAATTCTTAGTTTGGCTAGTAGCTGAGTAGTGCAACGTTGCATTATTTTGATGCTACTCGCTGCCTATTGTAGTACAGTAGCCAGCCGACAGTGACAGTATTACCGCTGACACCGCTGCTGAGGAGGAAGTACGGTGTCTGATGTCGCCAGGTCATGGTGAACCGTGTGATTGAGTGAGCCTTTCCTCAAATGTGTTAGGCCTACAAATAAGTCCCACGGTTGTTTCAGCGATTTTCCCAAAAGAGAAAAATGGTAGCATATTGCAGGAGTAGACTGGGAAAAAAGTTAAATCAAGAAAAAGTTACTTTCTCGAGGTCTCAATAAAATACTGTTCAAATTTAGTTTACGTCCATGACTTTCGCAGCTCCGTTTCTGTGAACATAATATCTTAAACGGAAATCTCATAACTAATTACACTTTTAAGCTTAAATGTGCCAAAGCCGTAAACGTACTGACACAGTCCTGTTGGAAATTCGCCGAGCACGCAAGTCTGCTCAAAAAAATGATATTAATTAGGAATGTGAGGACCTCTTAAAAGTATGCATTTTGTCCGAGCCCTCATGGGGTGGACGTAATGTTGACGTTAAATGATTCCACATTAATTGAGCACTTATCGAAAAGTGTCATCTAACACAGCCAAGTGTGTGGTCTACAGGGAACCCATAATAAATCACGCCATGGCACGCCACCTGCAGTGACAGTGACTCCAGTTTATACCCGAGGGTTGACACGAGGACGACCTCCCCTTCACTCAGCACAACAGGGATGATTTTATGGCAGTCGTTCCGAATCGAGAGTACAAACTTTCTCCCACAGAAGGGTAATGAGGTTTTCATTACTTTTGATTTGATGTTGTTGTCGACTGGAGTTTGGTTTTTATTGAGATCCACCCCCGTACTTGTAGGTAGTAAAAATCTGTAACACCTACTTTAGGGTGCTTATCATACTCTTAAATAATATCCTTCGCAAGCTTGTGAAGGATTTTAATGTTTATCACGTCCTTTGCATTGCTTTATCCATGTACCTAATACATTTATGAATACTTTGAGGAACAATATAAAAAAATCAATAGGCTACGCCTCTGGAAACCGTAAAAGGGCAACAACCTCGCCACAAACATTTAACGTAGGCCTGCAGTATATGGTTTTACAAAGAGTATTTTGTATCGGTAGACTGCGCGTGGCTTTAATAATGTAGTTTTCTAAGACGAAGTCAAACCTTATCATTTATCAACATCATGGTTAAGTTAGTTTCCTTCCTGTCAAAAATCCTTAAAATCACTTGCGTGAGTCTTGATGATGTACTTTCTGCTTAGTCAAATCTTTGATTATCCTAAGACCACTGGCCGAATTAAGTTATACTGATTGCGATTCAATGAACATGGTACTGTATTTAAAAACGTGCAACACATATTTGTTTGTTTTAAAATAATGAATTCAAGTGAATTTTATTTTCATTGCACCCACCCACTCCTCAAAGACATGTGGTCGGAAACTTCTAAGATCGGAAGCCTATCAGATTACGCCGTCTCGGTCTTTTATCAATCCGACGGTCTCATCCCATTTAATTTTCGGTTCTAATGTCAAGCTAGCATTAAACTTGACATTTAGCCGGTGGGCGCGCGGTGCGGAGAGTGCGCGTGCGTCGGCGCATCCGGCTGCATCGCCATCTGCTCGCGCTCTCACTCCCACATGCACCTTCTTCTTACTCTCGCCAACAATATGCACTCGTTTTCCGACGAACATCTGACACTGAAATGATTCCGAATGGGCCCACATGTCTGTGTTTCTGTTTCGGGCGCTGCTTTTGTAGCGATAGGGGGCGGTGAACCTTGAGGTGTCGTGCTAAATGGTACAGTGGTAAATGGGTACAAGCGACAAATGGGTACAGCTTGGGGTTACAGGTGTTTAATGACCGTTTGACGAGGGTTTGATGCGAAGGCCATGACAGAGGGAGTGGCAAATGGGTACACTACCTGCCTCGGCAGGGCGGCGCGGCGGCGACGGTAGCGGCCTGCCTCGACAGGGGCGGCGCGGCGGCGGCGGCAGCGGCCGCCCTCGGCCGGGGAGACACGGACACGGCGAGGGCTTACCACACATTAGAATACAGTACTTATAGTGTTTATGTGACCTAATAATCTCTTAACATTAATATAATGTCATTTTGCGAGTTCTGCAAAATTTTGTTAAGTAGGCTATTGTAGTTATCTTCATACCACTTACTTTACAGTCTTCTTCCATTTACTTTATTCTAGTGATAATTTTTTTTTAAGAGACGTATCTGACACGGTTTTCCACCCGCCCCGCGTGGTGAAACACTCCGGTTATCTCAACAGAGAGATACAGCGCCACACCACGGTCCGGATGGATACACCGTGTGGAACATCTACCACTGAATTCGTAACAAAGAAGTGTTTTATATTTGATTTCAAATAAATCGTGGGTTGTGTTTTAAAAGAAACACCTTGTATTAGGCATATACTCTTTCTCCGATTCAGACTGGTGGACGATGTATACTAATAAGTATTTGTAGCATTTCTTAAAGAACATTATACTAGAGCAATCATGCCAAGGCTATTTAACAGTGTTCTAACGAAGGAAAAAACTGCTTTCATCGTGAATCACTCCCTATACAATTCAGACTAGATTAAGAAACTAATATTTTGCCGCGTCTTGAATTTTATATGCCCTGTATTAATATGAGCAGTGTCTGAAGCAATGTATTTTCCATGATTCGAAATCTAGCGTGTAGATGCTGATTAAACTTTGCATTTGAGAGTGTTCCATCAAAAAACAAGTTTAAAACAGCCCCAACCCCAGAAAAATAGTTTTCTTTTCTTAAAAATTTGCCATTGCTTAGTCTTTGTTTATCCTAAACTACTCGTATAATACGAGCAATGTCTGAAGGGATGTGTGTTCCACGATCTCGAAATCTAGCAGGTAGATTTTGCTTCAACTTTGCATTTAAGAGTGTTTTGGTCCAAAAATAAGTTTAAAAATGCCTCAATTCAAGAAAAAATCAAATTTTGTCTAAATTGGTGTTAAATGGGTTGCTATTTTGGTAACGAAATAACAACGAAAGGTATACAAAAATAAAGGAACATTAATGTTAAGCAGACTTTTTGAAACAGCTGATAATTGTGAAGTGGTATAATTGGTTGTTGAAGGAAATTAATACGGTAGCTCTATTACCGTGACACTATATTGAATTAAAACCAAGCCAGGCTCGGTTAACCTGGTATAGTACTGGGTTGTTATCAAGGCAAGGAAATAGCAGCTTAAGGTATACAAAAATTAAATAATGCTACTTTTCAGCGTTTGTTTTGAATAAAGTAACGTAGAATCAACGAGCAAGACTCGGTTACCATTGTACTATCTACATTCTAGAATATTGAGACTTAAGGGTTTAACAATTTATGCGTATAATCAAAAAATGTTATAAAATCTGGAGGCTTTTTTATTACAACAAAATTAGTGACTTCCGGACTGGATAGGTTGTTTTTGGTACACCCTGACATTGAAATAAATGTTAATTGATAAAGCGTAAACGGTTTACCAATAACAGCACAATTTGGGTTTTTTAAACCATAAATTTTAAATAGGGTGTACGGTGTACGTGTGCTCTGGGGGACACCCGGTATTGATGTCAATTAAAATCAAGAAGTTTAAATTTATATCGTCAACAACTTAAGGCCTATTTTGCCAGACGCGTCTCGTGCGTCTGACGCTCCGCGATGATCGCTAGAGCGATGATCGCTCAGCGTCGATCGCTGGGGCTATTTTCCCAGACGCGTCTATTCGTTGCGATTATTAGATCTGTCACTGGTTGTCTAGGTGGCGTAAGGAGTGGTGTTGGGGCTGTTTGTAAAATGAGTACCGGAATTTAAAAAAAAATTAAGTATTTATTAGCTGAGGAGGTAGCTAATTTTAGAAATGCTGTGTGATCCCAGGGAAGAAGTACATTAAATGTTTTTAAAGAAATCTGAAGAAGTATATTAACATAAAATATTAATAGAAAATCACCTACGTTCTGATAAGTCCAAGTTTACTGAGTTTTTCAGGCTTGATGTTACACAGTTCATCTCAAGCAAAGTTTAATCGAAAATTAGTTGTATACGACATCCTTAATAATAAACCCCCATATCCAATAACAGCAGAAGAAAAGCTTGCTCTAACTTCATGGTAAGTTTTAATCATGTAGAAAAAAGGATGCACAAAATTTCAGCCTTCTTCCATTTTAATAATAAAAGAAACCACATTTTAACCCATGGATCAAAAGGTTTTGAACCTTTTAGTTTAGTTATGAAAAAATAATAAATAGCAGCACGTTCGGAACTTAGTTTTTATACAGTGTAATTATCAAACCTAATTGCAATTGGGAAAAGTAGCAAAAAACCTCAAAAACATTAATTATTAGAAAGAGTTCTTTTTTTAAATGCTGTTATCAACAAATTACCTCTCAAGGTATCTAGACGAAGGTTTGCATAGCTTTCCTAGTGAGAATTGTGTCCAAAATTGACGTTGGCTTCATTTAATATACCCAATCTTCCACCAATAGACGCGAGCGACTGCGTCTCCGTCTGCTCTAGGAGCAGAGGGCCGCGTCAGACGCTAGCGGCTCAGTTACAGACGCTCGCGGCTGACGCGATAGACGCGTCTGGCAAAATAGACTAACCTGAAACAATGTAAAGCAGAGGGCAGCGATTGACGCGGAGCGATCATCGCGCAGCGTCAGACGCACGAGACGCGTCTGGCAAAATAGGCCTTTAGTTTAATGAGTAACAACTTTGTTTAATTTTAGAGTTCACTGATGACAATTTTAGTTTTGTTACGTAAAAATCAAGACGAGAGTCTTTCTGCAGATACAAAGCAACACAGCTTCATCCCTTACAGTTGCCGGTATTGTTTTGCAGCAACCCTGCTCCGCTAGGGGTATTTTATGCGCGGCGCGGAATTTCCAACTGTTGCGTTTCCCGTTATGCAATTCATGGAATTTTAAACTAGTCAGAGTTCATCTGAAATGGTATCTGAGGTAGGGTTGGCACTTTCTTTTCTCATTCGGTTTTTGGCGATTGAGTGGTCAGGACCACTCAATGTTAAGAGATCATTAGGTCACATAAACACTATAAGTACTGTATTCTAATGTGTGGTAAGCCCCCGCCGTGTCCGTGTCTCCCGGCCGAGGCCGGCCGCTGCCGCCGCCGCCGCGCCGCCCCTGCCGAGGCAGGTAGTGTACCCATTTGCCACTCCCTCTGTTCATGGCCTTCGCATCAAACCCTCGTCAAACGGTCATTAAACACCTGTCACCCCAAGCTGTACCCATTTGACGCTTGTACCCATTTACCACTGTACCCATTTAGCATGCATTCGAACCTTGAAAGAGGGTGTTTTGGAGAATATTGGGAATCGTCCCGTAGCTTTTGAGGATATACTGTATAGTATAATGCTTTACAACCGTCCTTTGGACTTTGACGAGTATAGTAGCTAATGGGATATCTTAAAATAAGTTTACTCGACCATAACCTTTTCTGACTGAGTGGTACCACTGGTACGATCCAGAGAAAAGTTTAAGAAAGGAAGGTGTTGCTTTTTACATTAATTGGCCGTATTAATACAAATGTATATCTGGAAACAGGTATCAACTTTCCTTTTCCGGTAATTAAGCAACACAAAGAAGCATACTTCTCATCAAACTTCACTGACGAGCCCTACTTCGCTTAAAAAATCCATCTAAAACGCGTCCCCACCCCCACCATCAGATCTGCGAAAACGAGCGGATTCCGGAAGTAATATGAATGAATTGGAAACGACACTTGTTATCCACACAGAGAGGCGCTGTCAGAGCCTGGTCGGTCCTGCAGGGTGTTGAACGGCTATGATTGCTATGCCGGCGATGTTGCCGCGTCGTGCGCCCAATGAAGACTTCCGCTTGTGTGTGTGCAGCCGTCGGTCACTGAGCGCTCAGTATCTCTCTCCTTGGACCGTTCAAATTTGGCAGTAACTAACTGAGGGGCCGGGTTGCGATAAACTATGAGAGAGGAAAGGTTTTCAGGAGAAAATATGTAAATATTTACAATAAAAATTATTAATTACGCCTTGTTTGATTTTGAAAGTCTTCAAATAGTCCACTGAAAACTTAACAATGCAAAATAAATAGCAAGGGCATAACCAAATTTACAAAAGAATAAGATGATTGGTAGGGCCTATATTTTAATTGCTTGGAACACAAAAATTAACTTTCCTCGTACCAATCATGGATTGGTGGGGGAATGTTAAATGAATGTACAGTAGGTACTGTAGGCATCCAAATAAACGATTTAAAAGACGTTTTAAAATCTTAATGAGCAGGTAAGTTTGTAAGTTTAAAATGTGTTGATTACACTATCACTGATTTCACAGTGTTATGAAAACCCACATTTATAAATACCCTAGGTAATGTTTGTTATGGTATGAGGTAGTGTGATGCGGTACTACTTACAGTAGATCTACGAGGGCGTTGTGTGCCCCTTTTTGGATTTATTAGGCCTACCAAAATAAGAGCAATGATTAACTTGTACCATACCGTCATTTGTCATACCGTTACCATACAATACCTTTATTTTTTGTCGGATTGGCTTAGAATACTGTATATTGTCTTTCAAGAATCTCAATTAAATTTATAAGTCTTTTAGCAACATTATTTTTTTGTAAAAATGTTATAAATTCTATAAAAAATGTTTGTTTAACGACAAAATATTTTTTTCCATTATAAAACCATAGGCCTACAAGTGATTGTTGTCAAAAATTCCCCTCGCAAACCATAGCCATATTGATGACCCCTTTATTTAATTAGAGACACAATGAACCATCATTTTCTGATTCGAGCGTTGTTGTGTTTCACATAAAACATTGCTTTATGAGTGAAAGACGGAATCAAGATTGACTTTTTCACAA